>APFE030037276.1:47766-92079 GCA_000404065.3 Pinus taeda | reverse complement strand
TGTTGGGTCCCTATAATACTAGTGATTACCCATTACTATTATAGTTGCATCCCTTATTAATATTTTTGTTCCCCTATTATCCCCATATTGTTATTACTGTGCCCCATAGAATCCCTCTATTGTTATTTTTGTGGCTTATATTATTATTGTTAGGTCGGTTGGGTTATATTGTGATTCCTTAGACTCCTATATATAGAAAGGAGGTTTTATCATTTGAATCATCCAAGAATTGTTCATTTATGTAATGTAAAAGAGGCTTCCCCCTCGAAGAGGCTGAATTCTAAGGCGTTGATCTATCTTTTCTATCTTTTCTTGAGCTGGTTTCATAACAAAAATGGACAGAAATGAAGTTGAAAAATGCTTATTGTTGTTGTATTTGGTCTTTTTTGTAGTCGGTATATTGTCTTGATGTCATAACATTTTCTTTTCAATTTATTTTCCAAAAAATATTGATATTTTTGTTGTTGGTAAAAAAACATTTCCAGAAAATATATTGAAAAAAAAAATTTATTGCACTTTCGGAGAGGAATCATTGATTTGTTGCATCTATTACACCTGAATGGGCCCATGTTTGCATGTGAGACACGGGGAGGATACTATTTATGTTAAGTTTCAACGATCCATCGAATGAGCTCTATCATGAATTGCACAAATGAAGTAGGAAGTTCGCAATTTTTATAGCAAATGAATATGATAGAAGGTGCCAAATCCTAAATCGACAGTGGAGTAATTGATCCATTGAAATAGAAAGAAATGTCAACGAGTTTTCAGAAAATGGTTATGCTCTCAGTAGCTTAGATTACACCAGAGATTCAACAACATGGGTGGGATTTTTTACAAATTGATTCCAAACACCAAAAGCTGAAATTGATAATGAGACTTATTTTTTTATTACTTATATCTTTCTACACTAAAGGTCCTTCCCAAAAAATGAGATTTGATCAACGACCCAATTTGATTCAACCAAAATCACATCTACAAACTGAAGTTAAATAGCGATCCCCTACATGCTGGATGTTTAATGGAGGTGGGGCAGGGTCTGCGTTTCATTGTTTCCCCAAACATCTTTTTAATACGTGGCAAAAACAGGTTAATAGTGGGGCCTCCCTCTACGGTTTCCAAAACCAGCCCCCCTCCTGCTATTGCACTTATGGTTTTAACAATACCATTGTCGTGGATGTTATCCTTATGACGAATACCACAACACTGAACAAATTTTACATGGAAATTTTAAGGAATGGTCAAGTGGTTGGGATCAAAATTCTCAACGACTTTTAGACACCCAGCACCACTGATGTGTTCTTTTGGGCTTCCAGAGGTTATCACTGACAGAAGGCAAAGGATGAGGATGATTTTCCCAAATTATTATAAAATACAGATTCTTGTCCTCCAAGAAACTTCCACTGAAAATAAAAGTTGTGTAAAATTTCTCTATGCAAGCATTGTGCAAATGAGTTCAAAATTTATCACTAGAGCGGCACATAATCTTTGATAACCAAATCGAATTGAGTGAATACAAGCTAGTTCAACCTTGAAGCTTGAAAACTGGACTTCTAGCTTCAAAAATCGTGGAACGATTTTCAAAGTTGACCCCAATGAACATCCATTACTCACCTTCTCCTTTCTATGAAAATTAAAAAAACCCCAACCTATGTGTTATTAAGTCCAAGAAAGGTTCATTCAATCTACAAATATTTTCTATTTTGAATAATGCCTAGCGAATCTTTTCTCTGTGAAGGAAGATGCTTCAAATTTGGAATTTCAGTTGAAATCATTTGAACTTATGATAAAATCCATAGTCTTCAAGATTAGCATATGATCCAATGCCAAGAAATGATGCATAACAATTTATGAAAGGTAGTATATGTTGTTGTAGTCAATGGAGGAGATTGTTCCTTTAAAGGTCGCTTTGCAGGTCTAGAACTTGCATTCTATAATTCTAGATTATTTCTTGGAAGTAAGTGGTGATGCAATTTATCTTCTATCATATCTCAAAAGGATCTGTGGCGAGTTTGTAGAGCGAGTTTTAACTGAGGCCATATGCAGGTCAATGTTCCTAAAATGTTGTAGGTCGAAACTTGTTTTCCTGGTAAATTCCTTAGGGCTCAAAGCAGGTTTCAAACAGGGAAAAGCAATGGATCTGGATCTGGTGATTACAGTGACTTTGGTAGGACTCCAATTTTTAAAATCTAAAGTTGCAATATACAACACTCAACTGAATTTAAGCACAAATTGCGAAGGTGGTCACTTTCCTAGTCATTTGATACTTGATTTTTCTGAGAAAATAAATGGATTGAGGAAAAAAACAAGAATACTCAAAGGTGATGAAAGATATACTCCTTCAAAATAGTTAAAGGACAGTTGTTGAGCATAGGTGGTAGAGTTGACCCAATTTAAAGGGAAGTTGACAGATTTTTAGGATATAGCTTCAACAGGTTCATATATGGAAATGTATTCAACAATTGAGGATTTTTGCAAATTTGAGGGAACAAGATCAGCATACAACTTCATATTTTAAGGCAAAGGATTACCAGTCAATCAATCAGATCTAGATTTCTTGCAATTAATCGAATATTGTTAGTTTATTTATAGGTTTTGATGCCTGACAGCTTGTAACACCCTCGGGATTATATTTTTCTATATATTCTTTCATTTCAAAGGAGCTGTGATTCCCTTTAGGGGGGAAAACTTGACAGACTTTATTTATTGTTGTAAGTGCTTTGTTTGTGTTCGTTATCTTTCTCTTCTTATAATTTGAAGTCGTTTGGATCCTAAGTAGAGGCTAGTTTGAGTATCAATCTCTTTTAGTTCATTCGGTGGAGTTATATTCTTTTCTGAGCAGGCTAAATAAACTATCTATTTATGTTAGTTCCTTTGCATTTGAAGATTGTTTCTTTTTGTATAGTTGTAATTTGTGCTATTGTTGAGTTGTTAAAAGCCTTTCTTCACACTTTCTAATCTTATTGGTCAGCTTATATATTTAGAATGTGTATGTTTATTATTTGATACCTTCTCTAGTATTCTCCCTACATCTTTCAAGCTAATGTTGCTCCATCATGGTTGGATGTCGGCACTTTGATTGGGCTTTTGAAAGGGAGGGCTTCATTAGTCAAAGAAAGGATCTTGAAACCCTTAACAGCCACCTCTCAACAAACCCCTAAATATTTCCATTGTACTTAAAAGGATATTGGTCATTTCTATGAATAGTCAATTAACCTCATAACATTTGAGTGAACCCCCTCTGGTTCAAGGGCCAACTTGAGCCTAAAGTAGGTTGAGTTGATTTCTTGGCGCAGTTTCTCAACCAAAAACTACCTTCAAGAAATAGATACAACACCTAGTACGAGAACCAATAAGATTTATTTTATCTTTTATTCTATAGGGTGGTGCTAGGGATGGAAGTTGTAGTTTCCTTCAAGATATTATCACCTCTTTCCAATGGCAGTTGGTAAATCTTGTGGTTGTATCCCTTCTAGTGGTACCTTCTTTTTGTAATATAAAATATTATACATATATATATCCTGTGTTCATTTGTTGTGATGTTATTGGTTATCATTTTGATACTTAAATTGTTGAAATTTACAAATATTGATTCACCCCCCCCACCCCCCCCCTCCCTCCCCTTAATATTTCCAACAACATATTGTTGAGGAAGTGACTTCCTCATTGCCATATTACTAAGGAAATGGCCTCCTCTATAAAATAGTGAAGACAATTAGGGCTAAATGAATAAGAAATCATGACCAAACTTCATGTTTAAATGTTAGGAAAAAATTCCAAGGGAAATCCCTTCTTCTTGCATTGTATCACAAGGGAAGTATCTTTTGGTATGAAATGTCAGTGGGATGAGACTTCTCTAGAGGAAATAAAAAAAGAAATCATTTTTTTCTTTTCAAAAACTACATGATTATGAAAGTAACTTTTGGAGTGATGGTGGATTAGAAAAGAGGCTTTCTCTCATATGTTTCAATGGGAAAATGACTTTTGTTGTTTTATGTCACTAGATAAGTGTCTTTTAATACCCAATTTTGCAAGGAAAGTGACTTCTTTTTCCTCATGAAATATGTTTATTCAAGGGAAATGATTTCCAAAAAATGACTAAAAGGGGAAGAATAAGTCCACTAACATTTCAAACATAGCCTAGAATTAAGGTAAGACACATGATAAAATGTTAAGGAAACTGAATTCATTTTTGACAAATAATAATCTTGTAGTTCACCAAAAGAAAATAATATTTACTATTTTGCATTTGCTTAAATTTCTCATCATCAAAAATAAAAATCATAAGGTCTTGATCTTCACAAAACAATTGGAGACACATTCGATGAATCCATGAACATTTCCTTTTGTCCTTGTGGGACTTGTACCATTTTAGCACTAGGTACCATATTTGGAAGCCTTTGTCACTAGCATAATTTTTATTGAACAATTTTTTAATGGTCTATTGGTAAATTGTCAATTTCTTCTCCGTTTTATCCCTTTTCTCCTCAAGCTTGAGCAAGGTATTGATTCTTCATTGAATGGTTTGACAACTTCGTACCTGAGAGTCTTAGGATAGTTGCAAGGATAATAGAAAGACATTAGGAGGTAGGATGACTTATTTTCCATACACTAGGAAGTAATGGGATGTTCCTAGGGTAGTTGTTGGTGTGGCCCTATCTAACAAATGGCATTTGGTAGAGTGTTGTGCCAATTTCTTTGATGGTCAACTAAAGTTTGCTTCAACTTAAGATTCAAATTAAGTTTTATAACTATATTCAACCATATGGTTACCTTGGTGGTAATGGTTGATCACATATCTTAAAATAATCCCTTTATCTAACTTTAATTTAGTTAACTTCAACAAAGAAACATAAGTACCATTGTAAAAAGCAAGAGAGGTTGGAACTTAAATATGATGATCAACAACCCCGGATGTGGATGGTTGAAGGTGAATTAATGTGGATGCAACGGTGGTTGGGCAGGTGGCCGAGCCACATGTCCTTCCACGCTCTCACCTACTAGAATTTAAGGTGGGCCTCTGCCCCATGGCCGACACCATTAATCTGCTATGTAGATCGAGACCTTCCCTGTAATTAATATCATGGCACCAAGCCCTCAGCAGACCGCTATTCCGTCCTTGAATTGCTCTTGCCACCCTACTGCAGCAGAGCCAAGCTCTCGCACCACAACAAGGAGGCATTGCAGGCTTCTCAGCTGTGTCAACCTCGGAAATGGGATTCATTTCTCCCACTCTATTTATTGCACCTTGCATTTCGATGCCTCGGCCCCTGCCTCTGCCCCTGTTTTGAATCCCCCTGTCATTCACAGTATTAATTTAGCTGCCCTCGTCCAGCTCCCAGTCTGTAACTTGGCCATCTCGGCTCACTCTTTACTGCAGCACCCAACCTAGAGCAATATGCTGCAGCAACGTCACCACATGCGAAGCAGGCGCGAAGGTAGCCGTGGCAGAGCCATTCGCCCCCATTCGCCTCTTACCTCTACTTCAACTTCCCCTTTGTCCTCCCTACCCCCCAGCCCATCCACTTCCCCTCTCCATGGTAATCATCCAATAACCCGTAGCGGAGGCCGAGCTCATCCGGGTACGACTCGTCGGGCTGATGAGGCCACCCAAACGCCCATTCTCAGTGCTACCACCCAGTCCGCTCAATTTCGTTTCCTTTGATCCATGGACAGACCTGTCGTTATCGCCACCATCATAATGGATTTCAGGGAGGAAGTTGGTGTGCACAATGATCCCAAAAATAGCCGAGCGATGAACCTGGTTCATCTACCCCCCGACCATGTGCAGACGATGCTGAGCGCCAGTAATTAGCAAGCTACCAAGGTTCATTCGATCACCAACATACCAAAGGCATCAAGCAGCAAGGCCACCAGTACTATCAAAGGCAATCAAGATGAAGCCAGAGAGACACACATCAACTTGGGTGGTAAGCAAGCAGAGGATACTGATTCAGGTGATTATGGATGTCCGATTTTGGAGGTTCAACTCAGTCTTTTTAGTAGTTTGTGTTTTACTGCTGTTAATTTTGACAGTTAATTTTGAAATTCACCATGACAGTTAAATTTGGGTTTTGGAGTTGTAGCCCCTGCACGGGTAAATGACATTTTCTTTCTTTCGTCTTTGGATTGGTTTCCCCTCCCAGGGCAGTCTCATTTTAGTTTTGTTGTTTAAACTGGTCATATGGTTATTCTAAACCCGCAGAGGTCAAGGCCTCACTGTAAATTATGTTTCCATTAATAGATTTAGTCTTACTTAGAAAAAAAAAATATGATGATCAACATTTGCTCCTAAAAATTGATTACGATTTTTTCATTCACCTTAGTTAGGGAAACAACTTTGATCCAATACATGAGCTAATATATAGTAATGAGTATGTATTAATTCTAATTGGAGGAATGGGGATTGATCCCACCAATCACATCTAACCCCCATTGCTGGAAAATTTCTTCAACTACTACAGGCTACAAAGGCAATACAATCTTATTTTCCCATCTTACACACTTCTAACACAATTTGCATTTTCTACCATAATCATGTGAATCTTTGGAAACTGTAGGCCAATAATAACTATCTCTCAAAATTTTGGTTTGTAGTAGTTTCTCTAGCAAAATTTATTCCAGTTGGTCCATCATGTAGTTCTAAGTACTCTATTTGCATCTTGCTTCTTAAAACAACAAAGGAGCATTCCATCGTAGTCTATCCTGAAGAAAACACCACCAACAATTTAATAGTGTGAATATTTGAGCCTCTTGGATCTTCTTTATTTGGTGTTTATATGATCATGGAAAATACCATGTTGTAAATATTGCTTCAAATCCTAGTACCATGAATCATTTTGAGTGGGTACATGGAGAATTTCTCCAGTATACATTGATAGCTCATTCTCTCACCCCTCTTATTGAAAATCAATTGGGTCTAAAGCCTCAACCATGAGTTACATAATCCTTGACTTCTCATGATGGTGTCTTTAAATTTAAGGCCATGCTCTTGGAGAGAGGTGATGCAATTACCTCTACTTTCTCCTAGCTCTTTTTTGGCAAATACTAACCTTGTAGCAAGATATAGCATTATTACCTTAGTGTGGTTTTTTAGAATGTAATGTTTGAACCTTTTGATAGTTGTATAAATAGCATAAGCTTTCTTATCTGTGGTTGGGTAGCTCAATTCAACCCCTTGTAGACTAGTTCTCATAAAAGAAATTAAACATTCATTCCCTTTCTCATCATTTTGGGTGAGTACTACTATAAGAGAATAATTCAAAGCAAAATTATATAGAAAGAAATACTCACCAAATTATAGGCTCCAAAATGAGGGGGTTGCTAATATAGTAGCCTTAATTTTGTGAAATGATTCCTTCCCTAATACAAGTCACTTAAATTGTGCATCCTTTTTAACCATTCATTGCAGTGATTTGACAATTTTAGTGAAATTAGTTGATCTTTTCAAAGAAATACTAAATTGGTATATTTCTAGCAAGAAATGGGATCTATGTGATTGGTTTAGTCCTTTCTAGGTCCACAGATATCACATCCTTAGAGATGACATTCCCCATAACTTTCCCTTCTTAAATAAAGAATACGATTTTGATAGGATTTAAAGATTATGCATTTGCCACATCTTTCAAAGATCTATTTAAGATGTTGTGGATGACCAAATGACAAATAGGTAGAAATATAAACAAAATAATAATATCAATTCACCCTCCCTACTAAACGTGATGCTAACCATAGTAGGTATGATGGAAAGGAAATTCAACCATCAACTAATCATAGGGTTATGCACCTTTAGCCTCTAACTTAGGTGTCATGGAACTATGAAGTTGAGTAAAGAAAACGATAAAATTAAATACAATATTTAGCTAGACGGAATGCAATTGAAGCTCTTTTCATGCCACATAATTTCCACGTGCAAAAGAAAATTCAACTAGTTTGTTGGTTATTGGACTATAAACTTATAATGAAAAATATTAAATGATATATAAAATGAAATACACAAAAATCTAATTGAACTAAAAAAATGTCTTGAAATCCAATATTTTATGTTAAAATTTATTGCTATAGTGATAGTGATGTATGTGAAAGATTATGAAGAAAAATAAACTTAAAATAAATTAAAAATTATGATTGTGTGGGATATTTTCACAAGATTGCTCACTATGTTTTATTTCTTTCTTGTTGGATCCTTTGCCTCGAGTAGGTTCTCATTTACTTTCTTATTGTCTAGGATAAGTAAAACAAGCAACTATTTCACTTCCTAGCAAGATTAACAACATTTTTTGGTGCATTTTACAAACATAAAGGAAACATAAATTTTCATTTACAAGCATAACAACCAATCAAGAAGAATATCTTGGAAGGGTAAACTAACCAAAATGATTAATCTACTTGTTTAAGGAAGCAAGAACTAAAAGAAAAAAAATAAAAGGTAGAAAAAATGAAAGAGAGGAACAAGACTATTATATGTAGTGAAAAAAAGTCGGATGGAGGACTATCCTTAAGAACTCATATGCCTCTTAGCTACCAACTGATGGTTTTATGCTTTTCTCCTTCCAAAATTCACACAAAAAATCACATAAAATAGATATAAAAAAAGTTGTTAGAAAGGAAAATTAAGATAAAGAATCCCAAGAAAATGTCAAAAAACACTTAGCTAACCAACCCCTCGAGAAGATAGTCAACATAAGAAAATTCATAATTATCCCTCAATCCTCAACCTAATAAGGTGCAATCCCAATAGCCCAACAAGAACAAGTATGCAATAATCAATACAAAACCTAATAAATTAGCAAAGCGTAGATACTATGTTCAACAAGTTCTCCAAATTACAGGTGTCTTCCTCTTTTTACAAGAATAGGCTAGGGTTAGGTCACAAGACACATGTCTTTAGAAAAGTGATAAGCGACCAACCCTAAAATATTTTTCCTTTTTCAAAAAAGTAAATCAAATCTAATTTGATTTCAAAATTAAATTACAATATTTTTTTGCAAAGGAAAACATTAAGGAAATCAACTTCTTGGGCCACAATAATTGCATCTTTTTGACAGTTTGTTACCTTCTCTTTCACTCATTTTCCATTAATTATGGTATCATTACACTAGTATTTTGAAAGAAAAATCCATTAAATCTACATAAATTAGCAAATAAGGTAAAGGTCCAATGTTCTCTCAATTTTATACTTTTTTATTTATAAATTTGAATCAATTTGCATGAGTTACAAAATTCAACACTTTTTGCAGCCTCACTAACATTCTACAGTTGAATCCAAGGTTCGAATAGATCCCAAGGGAGATATATTAGCGAGAGCACATGGGAAAATGCAAAATGTTTCCTACATGGATTTCCACCTATTCGACACAAACAAAAGAATCCTAGTTGACCACAATCTCAAAGTCAAACTTACATTCAATAGTGACATGGTGCATTTGAATACACCAAGCATCTAAAAAAGGTATCAAGCGAGTTTGACTCCTTATCAAGTGAGAAATATCACGAAGAATTTGAGGAATGATGATGTGTTTCTCACATGATTTGCTTCCATGATAGTGAATAATATGAGTAAGAGTCTTAATAAAATTTGAAGACTAAGATGTTGCTCTATAGAGCTAGCCTTTAGCAATAAGTTTCTCACAAGTAGTTATTCTAAAACTCTATAAAATTCATTACTGAGAAATTAACCATAATGTAGAATGTAGAATGTTAAAGCTTGGATATGCTCAATTACTTGGTGTTATGAATATTGTTGAAGTTCACGCACTGTTCAATTAATGCAACCCTTTTATACAATTATGCCTTCGTGACAATATCTGGTGTTTGATCAATAATTTCCCAAGTTTTCCATATCTTGTGTGCCTCAGGAGGGCCACCTGATGAGTACGAATGTATTTTAATTTTCCTTATGTTTCATTTTTGCAAGGTAGACTAGTTTTCTTTATGTTCATCTTCTGCAAGATTTATTTCATGTCTTTTATTTAGATGCTTTGTTTTACTTTGATTTCTCTATGCACTTTATTTTGCTTATTTCACTTTTGTTCTTTTGCAGATCAAGCACTTGAATAAATCTGTCAAAACAACAAAAACATTTATTAGTTTCTTCCTGATTTAAGTCTTTTACCTATGGAATTAATTAGTCTGATATTTTTAGATAATGCATAGACATGAATGAATTCTAGACTCTGAACATGCACACTAGTAATCTCAATTTGCTTTGATCTCATAGTTAGATGCAATTTCAATTCAATTTCTTAGAATATAATTTGTTTATTGTCATCGAATAAGTTGCCTCTACTTTCCTTACCATAGAATTCAAATTGCTTCTTTAGAAATAAAGTTGTGATACTTTCTAGAACAAAACTTTCAATTCATAAAATAGACTTTATGGATTTCATAGAGTATTTCTATCTTCATGTTCATTAGAATCGAATTTAAGAATATAGTTAAGAAGCTTTAATAATATAGGTATGAGATAGGAACTTAAAAGATTTCATAATATAAATATTTTAGCATAAGAAGTTTATTTCTTTCATAGTATAGTTATCTTTCATATTGGCTTCATAGAATGAAAACACATTTGTTTTTCATAGAGTAGAATTGTGCTTTAATATTAAAATTTCATGGTTTTCTAGTCTAGAATTTATTGATTTTCATAGATCAAGCCTTATTTCCTTTCTAGAACGATTTGTATTTTCACTTCCATGGAATAAGAAAGTGTGTGTGCTCATTTTAGATGTCATTTCATGATTAGGGTTTTATTTCAATCTTGCGATTTATTTCAATAAGTTAAGGCTTTCTTTTAAAATTGAAAGTTAATTTCCTAGCATATATTGTGCAAGTGTGCTTCATAAGTGTGCAAACTTGGATTGATAATTTAATGCTAAGTAATTTAACTCGCAATTGAATTACCCAATACAACTTTTTAGTGCAAATAGTCCTTGAGGAAAAGGACAAAACTACCACATCATCATTTTTCCTGGGAATTTGTACATACCAATGACATCTTTAATTGTTTTCCATAGGCATGATGCTACAAAATAGGTTGATTCATTGCGTCAAAATGCCATCAATGCTTTTTGAGTTCACTAAGGTTAAAGGCAGTTGGCTTAGGGGAAAATTAGCCTATTTTGAAGGGTAGGGTATCATGGAATTGGCCATCTAAAGTAAGGAGATGGTATTGTTTGAGCACATTGCAGACATGAAATTATACCCCCTTACTATCTATAGGGTTGCACAAAGAATTCGTGAAGAAAGCTTCAAACCGAGCACAAATTGGAAAAAGGGCCTTGTTCCTGAACACATGAGAGGTTAGTCCTTTGCATGTAATAGCCACTATTCTAAAATTGTATTCCTTCCTACTCTAGTGTTGGTCACCAATTTCCCAATGTCTTTTATTGGCACAAATCATAGTCAAGGTGAGCAAGATATGGCCCTATAGAAGTTATAAGAAGGTGTTAGTTTGAGAGTTAATCTTGAGTTTGAACATTCATTGGCATTCCAACTTGAATAAAATTCACAATTAACAACACTAACTCAATTTTTCCAAAAAATCAATCCAATCAAAACAATGACAATTTTAGTAAAACAAATGTGAACCATTAATAAATTAAAATACCCAAAAATTATGCAATAATTATATCAAATAAAAAATCAACTATTCAATAAAACTTTCCAAGTTCCAATTGAAAAAAATTATTTCACCAAAACATTCCAATAACATAATAATCTAACATAAATAATTTTCCATTACTACTAACAATTAGATATTGTTGACCAACAATAAATGAAACTATATTTTCTTCTAACCACAGACTAAGGATACGAATCAAATCCTATCATGCTCATATAAGGTACACAACATATCTAACTTCAATCACAAAATACAAGAATTCTTACATAAGCATAGAAACATTCAACTTTGAATTAAAGTCATGGTATCATCCTTTATTGAATATAAAGAGTGACCAACATAATCCACAAGTGTCTCCTATTTAAGCTCATCTTTCAGCGCTGAAGTGACAATCCATCATTATTTTGTAATTAGTTAGGATAACATATAATATTATTTACCATGTTCATAATGTTCCTCCACATTTCTAGTAAATTATTTACCATGTTCATAATGTTCTTTCACATTTTTAATAAATTTGCATTGGTTACTCAAGCATGAATACCACTATCATTGTTGTCAAATCATCTCGTAATAGTCTTTTCAAGAGTGAACTTTAATGATTTGGCAAGGATTTATGTTGATTTAGTTATAATCATCTTCTATGTAATACACATTCATAATACACATGTAAGTTAGATTGGTTTATCCATATGTGTTTTCAAATAAATGGACACTTTTGAGTTGGTAGTTCTATAAATGGACCCATAATATAAAAAAAAAACCAGGTTAATTATTTCATTTTAGGACCAAAATCACTAGGCTCCACTTTTAAATCACATCTTTACTATTAAGTTGCCATTTTCAAATCATGGGATTATCACTAAACTCTAATTTTCAAATCCCATTGTTATAGATAGGTGTCATTTTTTAATCACACCATTATCACTAAGTTGTTAATTTCATTAATTTTCTTGTCATAGTTATGTGAGGGATTAGAAACAATAGGGATAAAAACATTTCAACAAAACTCTCAAGAACCCCTTCAAACAATTACAAGAAGAAAATTTCATTCATACAAAGCAATGAACTCAAAATAAATCAATAAAGGAAAAAAACATGCAATATCAATTAAACTTAGATAAATTCCACAAGGGATACCATACTAGAAACACTACTATTCATCAACATAAAATTAAAAAGCCACCTCAGACCAAGCATAAATATAAGTCAAGCAATAAAATGATAGAGAAAAGTACAAAAAGGCATTATGAAACACCATCAACATTAATCACATTGAGATGTGAACTACATCACTAGAATAAAGATATCTCAAATCTTGAATAAAATTGACATCTTATGATAAAACAATAAGCATTACATTAGGCAAATGACAAGATCATACTTAAAATAGATTTATCATTAATAAGAAATCTCTCAAACCACCAATTACACAAGGGCACAAGAAAGACATTATTACCCTACTTCTAACTCTACTATTATAATCCACATCTCAAATATGACTTATTAAATTATATTAATTATTTTTCATTTTTTTAGAAAAATTATTAAGCTTCAATCACAACTTATTGACACACCTTATTGTAGTTTCTTTTTACATTTCAATGTCTTTCATTAATTCCCTGGGTCGAAGTGATATCCAAGCTAAATGTGTTAAGGGCCTTGATGGCAGGGCACTCCACTGTCAACCAACCACATTAGGAGAGAGGTGGAGGCTTCAAGTCCTCCAAATCACAATAGACTTTAATGGACATGCACTCACAAGAGTGATCCACCAAACACTATTGTATGGCATTTAATCAAGTAATCTCTCTATTAATTTTATAGGTACAATATAGACTAGCAATATCCCTGAGCTTCCAAATTAACACTCCCTCTCAGCTAGGGAGAAATTTATGACTGCATCATGTGTATCATCTCAAATGTCTCGTCATCATCAATTCAAATATCGTCTTTTCTCATCTTTGTTAAACACTCTTGAATTTAAAAGAAGAAGAGTTTTAAATCATAGGGGAGCTCAAGTTACCACCCTCTATCTAGGCAATAGGTGGGATACGACTTATTGTGAGGTAAGGATCACAACTATCCTATTGTCTACCAATCTTCCCAACTTGACCCATAAGAGTCAGTGGTAGAACACCTACATCCACTACCTTGGGACGAGATACACGCTTACCATGAAAGGTGAGGATCATACACAACCCAAGGTACTTGGGGGAGATACACACTTACCATGAAAGGTAAGGATTAGACACACCCAGGTCTCCTCACCCATTGGCCAGATGGGTGGCAATCCCAACAAGCCCAACTTGTGGATAGGGTGAATACTGAGGTATACTTAGTAGGGGTAGATACACACATATTGTGAGGTAAGGATCAGAGACAACCCTACAATAAAAATAGGGGAGATACACACTTTTTGTGAGGTAAGGATCATACACGCCTATTGTCAATGAGTTCCCTCAACCCCAAGAGCCCTTACTACTCCATTCCTCATCTTGGGAGCTCAATAGGGTGGAAGAGATATGCTCAGTGTTCTCAATCAATTGAGACCCCCACCCAAGAGGGTCACATCCATTAGTCCAAGCTACTCTCTAAAGATCGAGAAATTCCCTTTCGACAAAGCCTTGGTGAGTATATATTTTATCTGCTTGTTAGTCAAAATATGATGGAGTCCCACTACTCCTCCTTGCACCATGTCTCGAATATAGTGATAATCAATCTAGATATTCTTGAACTTGTCATTAAATACGAGATTCTATGTCCATCTTATCCCACTCTTGTTGTTGCAATATATCACGAGTAGTATCCAGGACCTTCTCAAACAACTCTCCAAATAGCTTACTCAACCAAACTACGTCACAAATATCCATGCTAGCAGTAATTTACTCTACCTCAGTCGTGTCTAAAGCTACATACTTTTGCTTCTTTCTCATCCAATATATCATCACAGACCCCAAACTAAAACAACATCCTAATGTGCTTTTCTTGTCAATTACATTTCTAACCCAGTCAGCATTAGTGTAACCATGAAGTCATACATTTCTAGCAATATATCTTAGACAAAGGTTAATTGTCCCATGTAAATATCTCAATAAATGTTTGGAAGCAACCGAATGTGCATGAAGGGGCTCAATCATGAATTGACTCAAGGTGTTCACTACAACGCATATATTTGGACAAGTTTTCACAAGGAATATCAATGCCCCAATAAATTGTCAGTACTCAGAGGGGTTTGCCAAGTCAGTTCCAGTAATATCTCCACATAACTTCGTGAAGTTCATCTCCATTGGTGTGGTTAAGGAATTGGATTCTACCATTCCAAATCTTTCCAACAACTTCATGACATATTTTTCTTGGGAAAGGAAAATCCCACTAGGTCTTTGCCACACTTCTAATCCCAATAAATAATGCATCAAACCAAGATCCTTCAACTTGAACTTGGATTCTAGCTCCCTCTTACACTCGAGCATTGAAGGCTCACTACTTATCAAGAATAGATCAGCAACATGTAAAACCAAAAGAAAAGGAATAGATTATACCACTTTGAAGTAGAGGTTCAGATCAACACTGCTTCTCATGAATCCAAGCTTCACCATGTAATTGTCAATATGGGCATGCTAGGCTCTCGGGGTTTGCTTCAAACCGTAAAGTGCCTTCTTCAACTTGCAAACATGAGTCTTATTTTCCTTCACTTCAAATCCCTGAGGCTTCTCAACATATACTTCTTCATGTAATATGCCATGAAGAAATGGCATCTTTACATCCATCTCGTGAAGAGTCCATCCTTGACTAGTAATAAGGGAAACAATTAATCTAATGGTGGTGTAGTGGACAATAGGTGCAAATATGTAATCATAATCTTCTCCCTCTTTATGGGAGAAACCTCGAGCCACAAACCTTTCTTTATACTTCTCAATGCTTCCATCAACTCCATGCTTGATCTTGTATAACCATTTTGAAGTTACGACAAACTTTCCCTTAGGTATTGGAACAACACCCCATACATAATTCTTCATAATCAATTCATAATATTTGGTCATGACATCCTTCTAAATCTGCTCTTTCTCTGCTTTTTCAAAAGTGGGAGGTTTATCTTGTATGATGGAGCTCATAGCTACAACATATCTCTTGTATCAACATGGCTTCTTACTTTCTGTAAAGGTCCCTTTGGTAGGATCATATCCCTCAGGATCTTGTAATGTATCAAAAATCCACAATGGTCTCTTATTGGTAGGGATCACTAGGAGGAGAATCCAAGGGATCCATAGGCTCCACGGGATCATAAAAAATATCCTTCTATGTTTCGGGCACAAAAGGACCTTCTTGTAGGTCCATGTCATCATCTCTCTTCTCAACGGGAGGAGGCAAAGGAAGATCCCTTGGTTTTCCTAAATCGTCATCTTCATCAAAAGTTACACCCCTAATAAAATCAATTTTCCTTTAACCATATGTATATATTTAAAATTCTTTAGAGTTTTCAAAATATCTAACAAACATACCTCCTTTTTTGGTGGCTTCCAGCTTGTTCCTCTTGTCCTTTGACACATGGAAATATATCAGGCAGCCAAATATCTTGAGATGTCCAATGTTGGGCTTAACACCTGTGAATACTTCTTCAGAAGTCTAGTTATCCAAAGCTTGATGAGGAACCTTGGTTTTTACATAGACCGTTGTATTTTAAGCTTCTTCCTAGAGGAAATTTAGCAGCATAGCTCGAGCAATTTCCATTATGGTCTTGTTCTTTCTTTTAGCCACACCATTATTCTCAAGATTATAAGGCATGATAGTTTCCTTTTTTATTCTAGCCTGATTGCGAAAGTCAACAAACTCATTTGACATATATTCTACACCATTGTCAAACCTGAAGACTCTGATCTTCTTCCCTGCTTGATTTTCTATCATCTCCTTCAAGACCTTGAACATATCAAAAACCTCATGCTTATGCTTCAAGTAAGATATCCATGTCTTCCTAGAGAAGTCATCAATAAATATTATGTAGTATAGATGTTCACCAATAGAGTGCACAGACATGGGTCTACATAGGTTAGAATGAATTAGTTGAACAATATCACTAGTCTTCTTGCTGGAGGGGAATGGTCCCCTTGTCTTCTTCCACTGGCACATCCCAGACATACTCCATCATGACTAGCTTGAACGTCAGGCATCCTAGAGACTAACTTCTTCAATTTCAATAGGGATTCGTAATGTAGATGTGCCAACCTTCGGAGACATAGATAATTTGATGATTGATGTCGTGGACCATTTCTAGCATAGGTCTTCTATTGAATCTATAGAGTCCTTCAATTCGAGATCCCAAAGAAAAATAATCTCTCATGCGAGATTCCATTGGCCAAGTGATGAATTTTCCTCTTATGAAGGATACTCTCATCCCTTTCTCTTCCAAGGAAGATATAGATACCAAGTTCTTCTTTAGTCCCAGAACATGCATCACATCATGAAGAAGAATAGATTCACCAGAATCCAAATGAAATTTGAGAGAACCAAAACCCTTCACAAGATGAGTAGTGTTATCACCAAGAATATTTTCAAATTTGTCTCCCTCTCAACCAGGTTTGAGAGGACTTCCCAGTATCCATAGAAATGTCTAAAAACCCCATTATCTACCAACCAATTATTGTACAAATATGGAGGGGAAGAACTAGAGAGAGAAGAAATAAGAATGTATTTAAATTGACTAGCAACAAAATTGTTTTCATATCTGGAGTTTCATGACCTCTTTTGCAGATGATGTCCTTCTTCACGATCATTAGAAGCATCTCTCCTTCTTCTATCATCACCTCTTCTTCTATCGTCGCCACTTCTTCTATCATTGAACCTATTGTTTTTGAAGCTATAATTGGACTTTGGAGAATTTCTCTTTTCTAGAAAATCTCGGGCATAGTGACCATGCTTGTGGTAAATGAAACATCCAACCTAATGCCTATATTTTCTATACCTTCTCTTGGAATCCTTGGATTCGGGAGAAGACTTTCTTGGATTATATGTCTTCATTTATCTTTCCTTTTCTTAGCTTGAGTAGAAAATGCAGAGGACTCCCCTTCTTCATGCTATTGAATCCTCCCTCTGGAAATCATCCTGGTCTCCTCTTGAGTACATTTACCAACGAGCTCATCGAATGTCAAAAGAAAATTATTGTTTCTCAGAATAGTAATGAAGGTTTCCCAAATAGGAGTAAGACCTTGAAGCGTCACCACCACTAGCTCCCTGTCAGATATTTTCTCACTAGTAGATTGAAATTGATCCCTTAAGCAGGATACCCTCATGATATAAGATTGCACATATTCCCCCTTGTTCATCTTCATCTCTTTGAGTTTGAGTTTTTTAGGGAGAGGATATGATTCAAATTGTTGACCTCATACATCCTAACCAACTTATCATTGATTTCTTCAGGATTAGGCTTCTTTAAGCTTCCAACATAAACAAGTAAATGATCATACAAACCATCAATGAGAATTTTCTTGGCTTCGAGTTCACCTTTCTTGTACATAGATTTGGCAACAACGGGAGAATTTTTTGGAGATATAGGAACTTTTCCTTCTACATATTCTAAAACATCATTTTCATCCAATATCACTTCCAACTTGATCTTCCAATCAACAAAATATGACGAGTCTCCCATCTTCTAAAAGTCCTTGAAGTAAGAGGTAGACATATGGACCAAGTAAAATAGTCTCCTTCAACTTCTTTCAAATATTATTTCTCTTTTCTTTTGCCTCCTTGGGTTTGTCTTCACCTTGGTTTTAATTCCATGTTAATTTTCCTTTATCCCAATCTTATCTTCAATTAGCAATCACTTTCAAATCAATTTAATCTTTCCAGTGAAAAATAACAATTCTAGATATAACAGTAAATGCAATGACAATAGAAGAAACTCAAGGGAAATAAGAGACACAAGGATTTGGTCAAAGACCAGAGAAAGAGAAAAACCTACAATGGGGAAAACCCTTTCAAATTCTTCTTCTTATTAAATTGCCTCAAAATGTTTAGCAAAGAGAGTACAATGATTAAATTCACCATCCAAGAGTCAAAGGTGAACATCTTTGACTTTCCAACAACCAATATCCAAAACTTCAAGAGATGAGCCCAAAAGTCAAGTATGGTCAAACTATCAAATATGTTCAAAGTCAAGAACAATCAACAACAACAAGTGATGCCCTAACCAGCCATACGTAAATAGTAAAAACACCTCCAAAGAGCTCAGACATATGCCCAAAAATGTGGTCTATAAAGATGGTCAAAATGAGGTCAAAATAGTCCCAAACAACTTGGTCAAGCCTAGTCAATCGAGAGAGAAAGTCAACTATCAAATTTGTAGTCAACTATAGTCAAAGTGCCAAGAAAACCTCGATCTTTTTTTCCAAGAACTCGGCCTCCAAAAGTAGTCCAAAATACCAAGTCAAACTATGCCCAAACTCAAAAATTCAATGCTAGACAAAGACAAATTTCAGCCCTCTGAAATTTTCTCTCTCCTCTTCGCATGTGTGGATGAAAACCTATAATTTTCAGATAAATCAAACCTCCAAGAGAAGAAGAATTAATGTGTGAGCAGTGTGTCCAAATGAGGTGCTAATGAGTTGTATTTATAGGTGTTGGAGGAGACTCAATTTGTATTTAAAGTCGAACTGAACTTGTGTGCACTTTTGGGTTTTCACATTAAAAATTATTTTTTCATTGATCAAATTAAATTCTTCCAAGGGCAAAGAGGGTCTTCTTTGGATGAGGAAGGCTATCTAGATGAGGGAATTTATCCCTGAGCTACCAGATTAATAATTCCAATATGACATTCAATAATTATATTTCATAAATTCAACCATACAAGAACAATAGAATAATAGAGATCACAATGCACAAAGAGAAGACAAGATTTACCCTAGGAAAACCCACCAAGGGGAAAAACCCAGCAACCTTTTCAATAGAGAAATTATTTTGTTCAACAAGAGACACACCTAGACCTACGATCAAAAAATGCAAACCAAAAGAAAGAGAATTGATCCACACATGCGAGCTTGAGAGAGAGAGAAAGAGATGCAATTTGTCTTCTTTGTCCTGCTTGACCTTCACTAAGATGCACATAAAATGTTTTCTTTAAGAAATGTGAATTGGTGGTGGAAGAATGAGATCAAAATGCCTTAATATAGAGATTTTTTGATTCGAATGGTTGTGTCCTTTGGCATGGGCCAACATGACTTGGAGGGAGGCCAACATGACAACTTTTGGAGCCAAAAATTACAATTTAAAAACTCAAATTTTTCTTCTTTTAAAAGTCATAATGGGAATTTGAGTCAAAATAAATTTTCTTTTGACTCTAGCATTTAAAATATACTTTTCAATAATCAATATAAGTACATAAAGTGGCCAAATATACATTATGAAGACCAACTATAGTTACAAATTCACACTTCATGCAAGATGGTCAAAGTCTTCGACATTTTAATAATTGCTCTGGTGGTATCAAGTGGCCTTCTGCCTCTATTGGTTTTTTCCTATCAAAGGAGGAGCGAGCTCCAAAACTGCTGGCACTCTAGACACTTCAAGATTTGGGGAAGGCCCTAGCATCATGCTTATGCTTTCAGTCGAAGTTCATGGCTTGTGTAAGATAACAAGATACAAACTATTGTGGAAGTGGAGGAGTTGGGCTAGGGGTGATCTATGTGGGGACCTAGTCGACAAGCAAGGCAACCTTATGTTTTCAGGTTTCCCTCCCTCTTTACTATGTGGTTCAAATTGAGTTGCTTTTGTTTAGCTTCAATCACATTGTACTTTTATATATCTAAGCACATTTTGTTAATCTAAATTGTAGGTTCTATTTGGACTCCAATTTATATAGTGAGTATAGATCCAGGTGTTGGCCCTCAATTTTGGTCATTTTTCCTATCCTAAAGCCATTTATTTACCACCATGTTCCATCCTGTTTCACCCATATATGCCTCATTTTAGTCCTATTTTTCCTATTTAGGTAACTAAATTAATTTTTGGAAATTTTTGGAAATTTTTGTAAAAATTGAGTTTTAAGAGTAAACTTGGATTGCATTAAAAATTCTCGTAATAGCTCCATCGAAGTCATATGTGCAGGACACCTGTGCGAGAATTGGGTGCATATTTAGAAATATTAGGAACCACGGATGAAGGAACACCTATTGGTTTGGTCAAACTGAGTAAAAACAGGCCCGGTCATTGCTAGTCAAACTTGACCTGTCATTCAAGAATCCCTAGTAAAAAGGGGCAGCTTTATTATTTTGGGAGATTTTTCCTAATTTTGTGAACTAAAATTGATGAGTTTGACCTGTATGGATGGATTAGGACTGATAAGGATGTTAGTCATTATAGCAAAGTTTGTTTATGATTTTCTTAATTACAGAGTTTATGAACCATTCAAAGGTGTGCAATTTTGTGTAATTTTGTATTGAGACTATTGGAGACTTTTGAGATAATTTGAAGAATCAGTTCTATTATTAAATTTTTGTTCATGATGTGAGTGTTTTATCAAGTTAGCTATAGCTGAAGAGTTCTTCAAGTGTACAAGGCAAGGTTGGAAGGCCCCCATATCAAACTAAGTACACTTTGTTTAAACTTTGTATACATTAGCATAGTTTTGGTTCAGTGTTTCTTGTTTCAGTTTTATGATTCAGTTACTTAGATGTGTTATGATTTTTGGATGATTTTGGTTTAAAAGCTAATTTGCGTACGAAAGGACAACCAATGATTTAAGTTAAATTCTCTTTCTATCAAATTATGAATCACAACTAAAAATCATCCTTTTGTATTTCTTGAATTCCACTTTATGATTTGATGTAATGGTAATGTTGTTGGAGTAGAACTGTGAGGAAGGACAACCAGGACCTCCTAAGTTAGGAGTATCTTTTCTTGCTTTCTATACATCACAAACTATTGCTCTTTAGTTTCTCTTCTTGAGGACATTACTGTGGGGAAGGACAACTAGGACATCCTAATTTAGGTGCCTCTTCCTTCACTTACTGCATCTTGAAATAAAGACTTTTTAGTTTCTTCAAACTTAGAATTTATTTGTAATATGCATTTCCTTTAACCTTTGAGCCTTGCCTTACGAAATTGACTTTACCTAAAATGCATATACTGTGTACATGCTTCCAAGTCTACAAACCCGAATTGACAAGCAAAACAACTGCTTTAGTTTACTTAGTAAATTGACCTGACATTTTTGGTTTCGTTGCTGGGGAAGCACACTTAGATAGAGTTGTTTAGGAAGATTGTTCAGAAAACATATAAAAAACATAAAAACAAAAACACTTTTCATTATGGTTATTCATGCTTAGGTATAGAAATTAGAAAGGTATATCCTTAAAACAAAATCCCCAATCACTAATAAAAACTCACTAACTACAAAATCCATTTTCAAAACAAAGATATACAAAACATGATGTTAAAGAAGTCATTTGGAGAAGGAGGGTATGCTGCCACAAGGATTTTCTTAAACCCTTGTCCACAATTTAGAATGGTCATTAGGGATGAATCTTCATTTCAAAAGATAGAAGAGAAACAAAACATCCATGAAGAGGATCCACAAGAAGAGAATTTAGAAGCTTCTTCTAATTATATTCGTAAGGAGATCAGTAAGTTATGGATCACATACAATGAAATTCAAACAATAAATCTAGAAACTCAAGAATATACAGCATATGATCCCTTGTACATTCATGATTTTGAACACATTCCACAATAAGAACTTTGTGATATGACAATTAAGGAGAACCAAACAAGAAAAGATCATTTCAAGACTTGGTTTCAACTAGTCATTAGGCCACAACACCACTCCATTTTTCAACATTCTTTAACATCAAATATTTATGATCAACTAACTTTTCATGTCCAAGCATTCATTAAGGTATATTTTTTAAACTTGGATATGAGTCTACTTATGATCTTGTTACACAAATGGATGCATTAGAAATTCTCTTATACTTGAAAGAATGATTTATGTTTTTATACAATAAAGTGGGATAGAATAAAATAAATAAATAAGTAGGTAGAATGAGTTCACAATAAGACTTTTTGTTCAAACTCTCATAAATAAATTCTACAAATCATTGTTCAATATTAATTTAAAAGGATTTCATGGAAAAATGAAGGATGATTTTTAAAGCATGTTTTTAAAAAAAGTATCTCTTGAAATATAGTTTTTAAATCCATTTTGAAATTTTTAATTTGGTTCACAAATAAAACAATATGATCAAAATAAAAACTAGG
This sequence comes from Pinus taeda, assembly GCA_000404065.3. Classification (NCBI taxonomy): domain Eukaryota; kingdom Viridiplantae; phylum Streptophyta; class Pinopsida; order Pinales; family Pinaceae; genus Pinus; species Pinus taeda. Next base: position 69,209 of record APFE030037276.1, on the reverse strand, counting down.
TCTTAAGTGAAATTGTGAGGCTAGAGTTAGTACAACCTTGATTTTAGGGGTCTAATGGAAACATTTTAACATGATATTTATAGGTAAGATAGCCCTTGGAATCTAGTTTTCAAATCAATTTGAATCACCTCAATTAGATATCATATGAAAAAGTTAAACTCAAAATACTAACTGCTTGTCGAAAAATATGCATGGTGACAATTATAGGTCTTGATTGTTCATTGGCATATTTAACATACCAAATCATCTTATTTTCAAAAATGTTTTATAAAAGAGATATATATTCAAGTCTAGATCAATAAACACTTTGATTAATCTCATTTGGAGGTCAAATGAAAAATTTATGCACATTGAGTGACTGCATGTCTTAAAATCAGCATAGTGGAATTGTGCCTCCTAGGTCTGTTCATCAACAATTTTGTGATATCAAACCTAAGGATTTTAAAAACATGTTTCTATTGTATAGACAAAAATGAATCTACTTTAATATTCAAGTGGAACGACATCGATCTAATCTTTAACAAAAACAGTACACTCCAAATAGTGGTTGTTGGTCTAGTAAACAATTTACAGGAAGCTCTATCAAACATGGTACTCATCATTTTTAGTGTATCATTTTAAATTATTTTGAAACATTGTTCATACTGGAAGTAGCCATTTGAATTCAATTCAACTTGGCTTTGAAATCACTTTAATTGGACCTAAAATTCATATGTTGTAAACAAAATACTACTAAGAGGTCTAGGTTGGTCACCATTCCTCAAGGGGTAAACAAATGCATTTTCTTTATATATCATCTTTGGACTTGTTTTTAAGCAATGCTTGTAATTATTTTACATATTTCTTGGAAGAAGAGAGACAATACACCTCTCTTCCTCCATCATCTAATATTGTATTGCAAACAAATGCTATGTTTTTGCAAGTCATAAGAAAAATTGAGTGAACTCCATGGATGAAGGTCTTTTCAAAGTCAAATCTTTAAAAATTCATATCTATGGATATGAAATGCAAATATTCAAGTCAAAATAAAAGTGGAATTCACTTGATGTTGAGTTCATTCAAAGAAACTCAAAACTCTTGAAACTTGCTTCAGTTGCTGACCAACAACACCAACAACCCTACAATATGAATCGAGATCGAAGCAAAAGACATGAAGCTAATCATCAGAAGAAAAAGCAAGTTTTTGTACCATGACAAGTCACATCCATTACTTAAGAAAGTCTTTCATAATCCATATTTTTCATGATTTCATTCATCTACCATATTGTATGCTAAGCTTCATAATAATTCAGATCTACCATATTGAAGTTCAGATATATTATCTATATATCTATCTACTCCTAGATCATGACTTCAACCTATATTATTTTCATAAGAATTCCATACTTCCCTATACCATTATACCCCACCTCCATCTATCTATCCATCTACTCCTAGATCATGACTTCAACCTATCTTACTTTCATAACATTTCCATACTTCCCTACACCATTATACCCCACCTCTATCCAAAAAAGAAAAGAAAAAAAATTTAAATAAATAAATAATAAAGGAGTTTGGTTGTGAAAATCTAGGATACCGACACAATACAAACTTGAATTCATATCGTAAAACTAACTTTTTTGGCCAATATGAATTCTCTTTTATGGTTTTCAATTTCATTTTGCACAATCAACCTCTAAAATTCAAAGACTTGAGGACAAATCTCAAGATCAGCAAGGGGGAAGATTCATAATAAACCAACAAACTATGCAACTGAATTAATGTCAAGCAGTTGTATTGCAAAAGGGACCTAAGACATCATAATCAATATTTATCAATAAGGGACCTGAACAAGATCAATGCCCTATGTTATTGCAAAAGGGACTTGATTATTCATCTTCAAATCAACATCAAAGGGACCTGAGAAGCAACTACAAACATCTACAATCTAGCAAAATCATTTAGCATAATTCATTTTCAGGTCAAAGTATCGTCATCATTAGCAAAAGGTCAAGTGTTGACAAAAGAGCTGAGTTCATCATCAACAAAAGAAAAACATTGGCAATGAGCTATCAAGTGAAAGGAGAGTACTATAAGTTTAAATTATTCTTATTGTCTTCGATTTTGAATTTTTTTCTAAGATTTATAAACTAGTTTAAACTTGAATATGCAATACCCCTATCCATGTATACATCATCCTACATTACCCTATATCCTACATCACATACATTATTCGTTCATCCTATTACATTCATTAACCTTATTATAACCCTACATTCATCAATTCATCATTCACTCAACCACATTCATTTTCATTTTTGACCAAACTTTTTGGCCACATCTCTTTTTTGGGTTAAAAAATTTGCCTAATGGAAAATTGCCTACAAAACAAGAAGGATTAGCCTCTTTGCCTACAAATCTTTTCTGCAAAAACAAGTAAGAGAAATCATGATTAATGTCACAAAAATAGCAATAGGATATGATTGAAATAAGAAACTATAATGCATGAAAGACTATGATCATGATGCATTATTCTATTTTCTTTTGGTTGAAATAACCTTGAAATGGTCATTTCAAAATCCACTTCAAGAATAATCATTAAAAGAGCATATGGATTACATCATGAAAAAGTAGAAGACATGAGATATGATATATCTTTCCAAAAGGAATTTGAAAGGACCACTGAAATCACTAGAAAGGCAACAAGAATGATACATCATAAAAGGCTCATTTTAGCATGTAATCATAATGAATTTTGTAAAAAAAAATCATACAAATGGAATAAAAAAAACTTCATATAAAGGGAATAGAGTCTTTTACAAATACAAATGGTTATAAAAATCTACTAAAAAAAAATTTGTATAAGACATATGGTACTTATATACCAAATGTAATTATAAAAAAAATAGATTTTTATAAAGGAGCTACAGCCTATAATACATTACATTTTGAGCCTCTTTGTGTTATGAGAAAATGAAGAATATCGTAATGTAAAGAAGGGAATGCATATAATATGATGGCATATGAATGGGAGTTAAATCAAAACTCCAAAAATGCTCAGATATTTCCCAGATAAAACAACACTGCATGAAAACGCTTTTATAACTTTTTGAGAAGTTGTTCTTGAAAGAATAGAAGCCATAGGAGTTAAAAAAGCCTTTGTTGAAACCATAGAAGCTATAGAAAGCCTTTGTTGAAAGCATAGAAGCTACAAGAAACATTTGGTGAAAGTGTAGAAGCCACCGGAATTGAGAAACAAAGATACAACAGTTTAAAATTGAGGTTTTTCTTCATCATCACAGCGAAGTTTTATCATAACCCCGCCAAATTAAATGTTGAGATCTCCAACTATATCCCAAGAATTCCACAATCAATATGAGTAAGATTTCATTACAAGTAGTTCGGATCTTGAGTTTAAGATTGAATTAAATGTTGGCAGATGGTGTGGCAGTTAAATTAAAATATGAGCTTCCAACTGCGTGTGGCATTAAAAGTTTGCATTCAAACTCCAAGTGTGAGGTTGTTACACAGGAACTTCAGTAGTATTAATGAGGCTCAGCAAAAAATCTAACAACGAATGTTAACTATTGGATAAACATGCAAAAATTAATTTCATCCAAGGTTTAATTTCTCAAGAAGCAGAGAACACGAGTTCTAGGAAGACAGAGAAGAAATTGATTTTAATTTCTGGAAGAACAGAGAGTTAATTACTCCTCTCCAGATCTAATTTCAAGTTCTAAAAAGAAGGGGAAGAAATCGATTTCGATTTCTAAAAAAAACAGAAGGTCAATGAATCATCTCGAGCATTCGATTTCTGAGGAGATAGAGAGGGTGAATTTGAAGAAATTCTTCAAAATTATAAAAATTAATATCCAACATTCGATTTTTGAGGAGACAAAGAGGGTGAATTTGAAGAAATTGTTCAAATTTATAAAAATTAATCTCCAACATTCAATTTCTAAGGATACAAAGAGGGTTATTTGAAGAAATTGCTCATTGATTTCTAGAATTCGATTTATGAAGAAACAAGTATGGTGTTGATTCTTAAAAGTTGAAGGCAAAGAGAGTTAATTTAAAAAATTTGTAATTGCCAGACGTGTAGGTGTCTAGAACTTGATTTATAAAGATGCTAGCGATCAGAAGATTGTTCTCAGAGGTATTTTGACATGGTATTTTCCAGAAAGGTGTCTTCAAAGCATTAAAGCAAAGCCTTCTCTCCACAAGCAACAAAACAGAGGCAGTGTCTCAGTTCAGAAATTTGACATTACAAGTTCAAGAATTTCTCCTCATCCTCATGGGTATTCAACAGGGGTCGAAATTTACATATCAGTCGAGCAAATCAACATTCTAGTTCAAATGTTTTGAGAAATATTGCAGAGTCTTGGTAAACAAATAGTTTCATTTTCAAAAATTGTTGATTACTTTTAAACCGTATATCCATTTGATACAAAATTTTGAGGGAAGATGCATTGATATAAGATGAATAAACCCAAAATATTTCAATCCAAAATAACTTTCATTTTTCCAGAAATTAAGCAATGTCACCTACAACCAATTTGTATTTTTCTCAAAATCCATGATGAGGGTATTTCCAATTTTTGGTGAAGAGAAGCAATGGAGTGGTAGAAATATTTTGGCAAAGTTTGAAAGAAACCCAGTTTGTAGTTTATGAGAAAATAGTTTCAAAAAGTTTGTTGCTTCTTGTACAATGTAACTTTATAATGTGCAAATTGCTTCGACTTCACTGACATTGCTAGAATTGAATGATCATTATTCTGGAAATATTTTTTAAAAATTCATGTCCTATCAATATCATGAATTGGGAAAAAAGAGTAGTTTTGGTTATTGGGCATTGAGAAATGGAAATTATAGTTTGGTTAATACAAAGGTATGGGTTGCATAAGGACACTCATAGGGTTCAGATAAAGGAAATTAATGCCCTCTTTCAAAATCAAAGAAAACTTTTAGACACGTCTCCAAAAGTATGGTAATGGAAATGATTCACATGGAAAATAGTTCAGTTAATCTTTGGATGTGCTCCAAATGAATTGATAGAGGAGGAAATGGAGAGGGCTATTATATTTCTTCAAGCAGCACAAGCAAAGGCTTCTACATTAGGAGGTAGATCCACAGGCAGAACAGTAGGGAGGTCAAGATGTAGAGGCAGAAGATCAATGAGACAAAGACAAGCATAAGGACATGCTTGAACATCAACAAGGAGGAGATGTTGGCCTTCAATTTTGGTCATTTTTTCCTATCCTAAATCCATTTATTTACCACCATATTACATACTATTTCACCCATATATTCCTCAGTTTAGTCCTATTTTGCATATTTAGGTAACTAAATTAAAATTTTCAATTTTTGGAAATTTTTGTAAAAATTGTGTTTTAAGAGTAAATTTGCACTGCATTAAAAATTTCTGTAATAGCTCCATTGAATTCATATGTGTAGGACACCTAGGCGAGATTTGGGCACATATTTGGAAATCTTGGGAACCACATATGAAGGAACACCTATTATTTTGGTCAAACTGAGCAAAAACAAGCCCGGTTAATGTTGGTCAAACTTAACCTATCATTCAGGGATCTCTAGTAAAAATGGGCATATTTATTATTTTGTGGGATTTTTAATGATTTTGTGAACCAGACTTTATGAGTTTGACTTGTATGGATGGATTAGGATTGATAACGCTATTAGAGCCATTATAGCAAAGTTTGTTCATGGTTTTCTTATTTAAACAGAGTTTATGAACCATTCAAAGGTGTGTAATTTAGTGTAATTTTGTATCGAGACTATTAGAAACTTTTGAAATAATTTGAAGTATCGGTTCTATTGTCCTATTGATGTTCATGTTGTGAGTGTTTTATCAAGTTAGTTGTAGCTGGAGAGTTCTTAAGGCAAGGTTGGAGGCCCCCCATACCAAGCTAAGTACACTTTGGTTAAATTTTGTATAAATTAGCATGGTTTTGACTCAATATTTCTTATTTCAGTTTTATGATTCAGTTACTTATATCTGTTATGATTTCTGTAGAATTTTTGGATGATTTTGGTTTAAAATCTAATTTTCGTATGAAAGGACAACCAAAGATTTAAAGTTAAATTCTCTTTCTATCAAATTATGAATCACAACTAAAAATCATCCTTTTGGATAATGAATCACAATTAAAAATCATCCTTTTGGATTTCTTGAATTGTTTCTTGAATTCCAGTTTATGGTTTGATGTAATGGTAATGTTGTTGGAGTAGAACTATGAGAAAGGACAACTAGGACCTCCTAAGTTAGGAGCCTCTTCTCTTGCTTTCTACACATCATAAACTGTTGCTCTTTAGTTTTTATTCTTAAGGACAGTACTGTGGGGAAGGACAACCAGGACTTCCTAAGTTAGGAGCATCTTCCTTCACTTACTACATCTTGAAACAGAGACTTTTTAATTTCTTCAAACTTAGAATTTATTTGTAATATGCATTTCCTTTAACCTTTGAGCCTTGCCTTCCGAAATTGACTTTACCTAAAATCCATATACTTTGGATGTGCTTCCAAGTCTACAAACCCAGATTGACAAGTAAAACACCTGCTTTAGTTTACTTAGTAAATTGACGTGACACCAGGACTAGAGTATATAGTATTGCTTTTGGAGAAAAAATACTTTTATTCTGCCACTGGTCTGATTTCCCTAGTAATAGACCGCTATAGGAATTATTAATGTATCTCTTATTTTTCAATTAATAAAATTTTTTGACAAGTTACAAAAAAAAGTCTTTTATTAAGATTTTCCTTTGTTTTATTAATATAGTTTACTTTAAACTATATTTATTAAAAAATATCCTTGAATTTGACCTAGTAAACTACGACCTCTTCATCAATAATATACATCATGCAATGATTTAATGATCATAAGATTAAACACGTGTCTGATATGTTTTAAAAGCAGTTTTATCTTACCATCAACTAAATAAACCTTAGTACATCTTTAATACATCCCAAACTACATTTTCATCTGTATGCGTGTACGTTTAGATTTATTCATGTATCCTAAGTCACTTTTACTAAGATTTTCATTACCAATAATTTATTTATCAAACCATTTTCTTACCTTACTAAAAAAAAAAAAAAAAACTTATTTTAATGGATATAAATCATCACCTATTTTTAAAAATACGTAACATTTACTCTTTGTTTTTAATTCTTATCATTGCATGTAAAAGAGAAAAAAATCCATTTTTATTTTCGATTTTTATTTAATACCCCCCACCCTGCCATTTTTATTTAACTTTTTTTAATTAAGTAAAGAGCCTCCTTTGTATTTGAATAACCATGAATCCATTTTGAATTTAAAACAAAAACCATTTTCTCTTATTTAACTCATTTTAGACAAAGGGGAGAGGGTGTCAAACACATGATCTTTGAGGATGATCATAAGAATCATTGCTCTGTATACAATTTGTTGAACATGGAATCTTAGTTGGATGTGTTGATCCACATGGGGATAGGGAATTTGTCCTTTGGAGATTTGTTGATGATCTATGAAGTGATGCATGTCATCGTTTTAGGGGATTCGATTTGGAATGACCACTTCTAATGTCATTTCTTGTATGTAATCTGATAACATTTCATGGAATATGCTTGACAAGGATCTCTTCATTGATCTTGGCTTCTCTTTGGGGTCTACGACAGACCTTGTTTGCCAAATCATTAACCTTGTCATTATTTTCTCTGATCATGTGGAAGAATTAGGTTTCTCCCAGATGCTTCATCTATTGTTGAATTTGAATCACAATTTGCCCAAGGTTTGCATTAGTGGGGTTCGTTCTCTTATCCATCTGTTGAATGAGAATGATTGAGTCCCCAATTAATAATGGATTTTTACAGTTAAACTCATGGAGGATCTGTGTACCCAAAAAGAAACTGTAAGCCTCTTCTCTGTTATTTGTTTCATTTTCCAATCCCCATTCTTAGGACATTGTTTATGTTCCTTCATGATCAAGGATTAATCCCCCTGCTCTAGCTTGTCTAGAGTTAAATTTGGATGCCCCGTCAAAGAAAAGGTAGCGCTAATTATGTGCTTTTAGCCAGTCCTTGAATTCCTTATCTTTCAATCTCACCTTCCAATTGACTATGTTGAGTCAATTACTCAAGGGGATGCATACATTCTGAGGTATTCCATCTAGAACGAAACTGAACCATAGCCTTTCTTTTTAATTTGCAAGGATTGAATGCAAATTTTACAGTTTCCTTTTGAGAGGATGACTTATGTGGAGAGATTCCAAATCTTAGCCATTACTTTCCTACTTTCTAGCTTTTTATTTTGGAAAATATGTTTGTTCCTAGCTAACCAAAGTTGCTAGCATAAGAACGTTGGGAGACTAGTCCAAAATCACTTAAGCAAATTTTTGTTTTTGAAAGAATGAGGATAACTAGATTTCCATTTGGTAAAGAATTCAAAGATGTTGAGCTCGAATTTACCTTGAAGAGGATTAACCAAGGCTTACCAACAGTTTTTTGAGAATTCACATGAGAGAATTAGGTGTTGAATGGTTTCCTCAGCTCTCGAACACAAAGGGCATATTGAAGGGGTTCAGATGCCTCGTTTAATGTGATTATCAACTATAAGGATCTTCCCCTTAAGTAGTGTCCATGTAAATACTTTGATTTTTAGCAAACTTTCAGTTTTCCCCATGATTTTCCAGAGAGGCCAATGTTGATTTCTAGTAGCATCAAATGTGCTCTAAGCCTTAAAATTTACAAGGAGGCTTGAACACATGTATTCCACAATACCCATAAATTGTTTTGGGAAATTCCACCCGGAGACAGTTTTATTAAAATAATTAATTATTTTTATGGGACCCTAAATCTAAACTTATGAAATTAAAATAATTAAAGGGTATTAATCTAACTGTGGGTGAAACTTCTAGAAGAAGACGAAGATCGAGTCCAAATGATCTAAGCCATTGGTTCTCAACTAGAGGATTACAAGAAGGACTTCAATGGGCATTTGGAAAACACAACAGGCAGATACTCAGTTACCTAAGTAAAATCGATTTTCTCACTGGTCAAAGTTCGACAAGAGGAAATTGATTTAGAGGGAGAGTTGAGGGTGAGGAGGAGAGAGAGGGTAGCAACTCGAGAGTGCAAGAGCAGAAGACACAGCAGAGAAGGGATAATGCATAGGTTGTGACGCAAAGGGACAGTGCAGAGACTAACATTGGAGCTACACAGTCCTCACGTAGAAGGCAACACAGTGAGACGTAGAGGGGGCAGCAGGTCCTCTCCTGAACTAGTATCTCGCCAGGAAGTGTGAGAGAATTCTCTATAAATTTCTCATAGAGATTCCTCTCCTATTCTACTAGTTGTATCTTGTACATGAGATTTTTGTTGAAGATTAATAAAGAAACCCTCATCTCCTACACCAATTTTCCTACATTGGGTTTTTCTCGGGACAATTGTCCAAAAATAACCGTGTCATTGTGATTATACTTGTGCTAGTATTTTTCCTCTCATTTACTTTCCGCACTATTTTAATTGTGAATGCTGCAATAGAATTTATTTTGATATTTGTCGTAGAAACACTATGAATAAATTATTTTTGAATTAATAAGTATATAAATAATATTAGTCACCGTAGTTGGATTTCTATCTAGAAATTTTCACATGCTATCAGAGCACAGATCGTAAGCAGAAGAGCTCAGAAGCATAGAGGAAAAGAATTTCGAAATCACTGCAGAGGCAGCAGTTTGAAACCCCAGAGGTAGCGCAATTCGAAGGCCAAGGATAACTAAGTTTTGAGGAGAAATCGATTTCTCTTAGTGAGTCAATAGAGAAATTTGATCTCCAGATCGAAGCTTACCAGAGGCAAAAGGGAGCATCGTATTTTTTCTTGCAGAGCAGATCTTTAGCTAGGATGCAGATATTTTACAACAGTTGTTGGGGCAGAAAAGCATCAGAAATCGATAGGAAAATAGCACAAAGAAGGATGGAAAATCAAGGTGTCTCTAGATTATCTTCTAGACTAGAAGAAGAATTTGCATGCTTGGCAAGTTCAACATCAACAGATGTTTGGTACATTGATAGTGGGCTTTCAGCCCATATGACTGGAGTATGAGAATATTTCTCGAGTTATCAAGAAGAGAAAATGGAATTCCAGATTACTATGGGAAACAGAACGAAGTGTACCCCAGTAGGGAGAGACACCATAGCATTTCAAACGGAAGCAGGAACCAACATCCAAGCCACCAATGTTTTGCATGTGCCCGAGTTAGGAGTGAATTTGATTTCAATGTCGCAATTACAGGACAAGAGATACGATGTATACTTCATTGGAAAGAAAGTATATGTCAAACATCCATGCTAGAAGAAGAAGAGACAAATTGGAGCTTGAAGCAACAAACTGTATAGGTTGTAGCTCGAGTATCCAATGGCATTAATAGGCATCAATCTTAATGGTGAAAAGGAACCGAATGAGCTATGGCATAGGAGAATGGGACACTTACACCATGGAGCACTGAGGATGCTCAAAGTGACTGTTACAGGAGTTCCAGATCTTAGTACTGAGCATGATGATATATGTAGAGGATGTGTACTAGGGAAGTACACTAAAGCAACTTTTTCCAGGAGTAAAAACATAGCAGAGGGTGTATTGGGATTGATACACTCATATATTTGTGGTCCAATGTCCATAAGAGCTCTTAGTGGTGGTGAATACTTCGTCACCTTTATTGATGGTCACTCTAGAAAAACTTGGATCTATTTCTTAAAGACCAAGGATGAGGTCTTTGATCGGTTCAGAGAGTTTAAGGCTTTCATTGAAAACATGACGGGGAAAAAGATAAAGGTATTGCATTTAGATAATGGTGGAGAATATATGGATAAAGACTTCACAAGTTTCTATGCAAAATAGGGCATCAAAAGAGAATGGAAAACTCCATATAATCTGGAGGAGAATAAAGTAGAAAAGCATAAGAATATAGCTATTGTTGGGGCCACAAAGGCTATGTTGTATTTCCTATATTCTTATGGGCAGAAAAGCTTGCAACACATTGGTGTATATCCAGAATAGAACTCCTCATAGAGTTTTCGGGAAGAAATGAAGGTGTCTTCAGAGGGAAGAAGCTAGAAGTCAGTAATTTCAGAATATTTGAAAGTGTGGCATATTGTCACATTCCAAATGAGAAGGATAGTAAACTAGTTCAAACTATAGAAAAAGAGTACCTTGTAGGATATAGCGAGACCTCAAAGACATTTAAAATCTACATTCCTAGTAGCAGGAAGATTGTTGTAAGACAGGATGCGAAATTCATGGAGGATAAAACTTTCAGGAAATCTCGAGAGATGCCAGCAGAAGATCAGTCAGTAGATATTCCTTTAGTCTAGTAGCAACAGGGGCAGTGAGGAGGACAAGCAAGAGGAAAAACCTCTAGAACTAGCACAGTGACCAGTATCAGTATTTCCTCAAAAGAAGGAAATCCAAGTAGTTCTCAGTAGGTGAAATGGCAGGAACAAGAGGGGGATTTGATCGAGCCTCCCACCACCAATGGAAGAACTAGTAGAGAAGTGTGACAGACATTGAGGGACACAAAGGAGTTTGTCATAGCTCCTAGAACCGAGAAGAGGCAGTGTATGCAACCTGAAAGGTACCAAGCCTTGGTAGCATAGGTTAAAGAACCCTCTAGCTTTTAGGTAGCCATACAACACCAAGTATGGGTAGATGCCATGGTAGAAGATTATAGTTCTATCATGACGAATGGTGTCTGGGAAGTGGTACCTAGGCTAGAGGATAGATCTGTTGTAGGATCAAGATGGATCTACAAAATCAAGTATGTTTCAGATGGTTGTATAGAGAAATACGAGGCTAGGTTCGTAGCAAAGGGGTATGCACAAAAAGAAGGAATAGACTATGAAGAGACCTTCACCCCAGTAGCCAAATATACCTCTATCAAATATGTTATATCCCTAGCAGTTCAAATGGGATGGGAGATTCACCAAATGGATGTCAAGACAACATTCTTGAATAGGGTGATAGAAGAAGAGGTACGCATATAGAACAGCCTGAAGGCTTCGAAACTCATGCATGTAGGTTAAAGAAATCCCTGTATGGGCTCAAGCATGCACCCAGATCATGGTATGGTCAGATTGATAGTTACTTGCAGCAGTTGAGATTTTTCAAGAGTGATGTTGATCCCAATCTCTACTGTCTAATGGTGGAAAATGAGCCACATATTCTAGTATTATATGTGGATGACTTGTTTCTAACAGGGTCATCTAGGCTCCTAAAGGACTACAAGAAGAATCTTGAAGCAGAATTTGACATGAAGGATATGGGTTGATGCATTTTCTAGGGTTGGAAGTGTGGCAGAAGGATTGGGAGATCTTCCTTGAACAAGGAAGATATGCTACAAATATTTTGAAGAGATTCAAAATGCAAGATTTTCGTCCCATCACTACACCCATGATCACCAACTGGAAGAAAATAGATGCATCAAGAGATAAAGAGGTGGACCCCACCTTGTACAAACAACTCATTGGGTCGTTCATATATCTGGTCAACACTAGGCTAGACATTTGCTTTGCTGTCAACACCCTTAGTTAGTTCATGGTGGAACCGAAAAGGGTGCATTGGGCAGCAGCTAGGCACATTATTAGATATGTGCGTGGAACAATCAGATATGGGTTGAAATACACCCGAAAAGATGACGTCATATTGAATGGATTCATAGATGCATATTGGGAAGGTAGTTCAATAGATCGGAAATGTACCTCTAGGTATTGCTTCAGTGTTGGATCAGGAATGATCTCTTGGTGCAGCTGGAAGCAGAAGTCGATAGCTCTAAGCTCAGTAGAAGAAAAATATATGGCAGCCAACACAGCTATGTGTGAAGCTATATGGCTTAGAAAACTGCTTGTGAGTTTGTTCAAAAAAAGGATGGAGGTGACCAGCATTTTATGCGATAATCAGAGTTGTATTAAACTCTCTAAGAATCCAGTATTTCATGATCAGTCGAAACACATTGATATTAGATGTCACTTTATTAGAGACTGTGTTCAACATGGGGCAATACAGTTGCAATATGTCTCCACAAGTTATCAGGTAGTAGACATACTCACAAAATATCTAGGAAGAGTTAAGTTCATCTAGTTTAGGGAGCAGATGGATATGGTAGAGAATCTGTTTCAGTAGCAGAAACAGATGGTTTCTCAGTTGAAGTGGCAGAAAGTTGCAGTACAAATGTAGTGTTGGCATTGGCAGGGTCAGCAACAGTACATATGCATCATTTGCGCAGTAGTTGATGGGAAATGATGTCAAACATCAGCAACGCAAAGGGAGATGTTATAGAACAGGTTGATGCTTCAACAGGGTGCATTGCTAGAGCACATTCCTCGCTAAGAGGGAGTTTTTATTTCTAGTAGCATTGGATGTGCTCTAAGTCTGAAAATTTACAGGAAGGCTTGAACACATGTATTCCACAATACCCAAAAATCGTTTTGGGAAATTCCACACGGAGATAGTTTTATTAAAATAATTAATTATTTTTAATGGGACCCTAAGTCTAAATGTAAGAAATCAAAATAATTAAAGGGTATTAATCTAACTGTGGGTGAAACTTCTAGAAGAAGATGAAGATCGAGTCCAAATGAAATGAGCCATTGATTAGAATCTAATCTGGGTCATTCGTTCTCGACTGGAGGATTATAAGAAGGACTTCGATGGGAATTTGGAAAACACACCAAGAAGATACTCAGTTACCCGAGTAAAATCGATTTTCTCAATGGTCAAAGTTTGGCAAGTGGAAATCAATTTAGAGAGAGAGTTGCAGGTGAGGAGGAGAGAGAGGATAGCAACATCAGTTGGAAGTGCAAGAGAAGAAGACGCGGAGAAGAGAAGGGACAACACAGAGGTTGTGATGCAGAGGCTGACAATGGGACTGCACAGTCCTCATGCAGAAGCTAACGCAGTGAGACACAAAGCAGGAAACAGGTCCTCTCCTGCACCAGTATCTTACCAAGAAGTGTGAGAGAACTGTCATTAAATTTCTCAGAGAGATTCCTCTTCTATTCTACTGGTTGTATCTTGTACATAAGCTTTTTGTTGAAGATTAATAAAGAAACCCTCACCTGCTACACCAGTTTTCCTACATTAGGTTTTTCTGGGGACAATTGTCCAAAAATTGTTGGGTCATTGTGATTATACTTGTGCTAGTATTTTTCCTTGCATATAATTTCCACAATATTTTAATTTTGAAGGTTGTAGTAGAATTTCTTTCAATATTTGCCATAGAAAAATTGTAAATAACTTATTTCTGAATTAATAAGTAGAAGAAATAATATCAATCACTACAGTTGGATTTCTATCTAGAAATTTTCACAACCAATTGGATTGTTGCTCTTGTTCTCCTTGTAGCATTTCATACCCACTTTTAACTGTATAGTCCCTTCCTATCGGGTTCCATTTAGAGCTATCTTGCTACATATAGAAGATTGGTGTTGCTCCCTTGTGATGATGGAGGAGTAGATTCCATTATTGAAGGAGTTTCGGTGGAATTGCAAGTGTTTTCCATCCTTCCCATGAGTTGTCTTGCTGGTTCCAAACTAATATTTGACCCAAATTCACAATACTTTTTCCTTGGAGCCAATTCCTAAGACGTTGGAGATCTAGAATGGATGTGAGTTTGGGCTTTCCCATTATTCTATCATCTCAAAGGTTAATTTTTTTCCCTCCCCTTGGAATTCTGGAAGTGTGGGCTTGTATGAGAGGCAAGATTTTTTTGCACAACTTCCAAATTTGAGAACAAGGCCTGCTAGGTGTCATATGTTAAGGAGATGGTGTCGGGGAGAATTGATGTATTTTTGTTCTAATACTTGCTTCCACCATGTTTATTCTCCTGTTATTAACCTCCAATTGGTTTTTTCTCCCAAATCTAAATTCATCAATCCTATTTGTCAAATGTTTATCCCTCCTTTGTCATAAGGTATTGTTACTTTTTTCCAACTTATTAAACTAAACCCTTTTGTTTCTGTTATGCCTCACTGCCAAAGGAACTTCCTTATGATTAATTCTATTTGCCTTTGAATCCCCGCGAGAGTTTGCACAATTGTAAATTGGTATAAGAGGAGGGTTGATAGAATTGCTTTAATTAAAATTATCTTGCTTGCAAGACTAAGCCATTGCATTACCCATTGTTGAAATTTTCTCTTCATTTTGTCTATAGCCTCTGTCCAAACCTCTACTTTCATTCGACATTTGGAGATTTGCATTCCAAAATATTTAAAATGTGTCCAATCTATTTTGTAAGGGATTCCAAAGATTTGAGATATGTGTTGGAGTGTTTTGGGAGGAGTATTCCAACCATATATGCTGCTCTTCAACTTGTTAAGTAGTCCTCCTGAGGCTTCCAGAAATTGATCCATAATGGATTTGAACCTTTTGGCAATAATACAAGAAGCACCTTCTATAAATAAAGTGTCATCATCAAATTGGGAGTGATTCATGCTTTTAATTCCTTTGCTATACTGAATTCCAGTGAGGAGGTCTCTTTGCCTATCTTGCTCAAGTTTCCTACTGAGGGATTCAACCATTATAATGTAGAGGAATGGAGAGATAGGAAAACATTGCCTAAGTCCCATGGTGCTTTGGAAGAAGTTCCATGGCCTTCCATTGATTAAAGGGGCTATCCAAGGCCCATGGATACAAGCTTTAATGAGGTTAATGAAGTCCCTGGCGAAGCCTAATTTGTCTAGGACAACAAAAAGGAATGATTGTCTAACCTTATCGAAATCATTTGCCATTTTTAACTTCAGGGTAAATCCTTGATCTTCTTGGGATAGGCTGGAGTGTATGGCATCCTGGACTAAAAGGATATTATCTACAATCTTCTGATTAGGAACAAAACCACCTTGGTTTTTTTAGATTAAGTGAGGGAGGAGATTTTTGAGACGATTAACTAGGAGCTTGGTTATGACTTTGTAAGAGGAACTATACAAAGGGATAGGTCTAAAATGATTAAAGGAGGTTGGTCTTATTTATTTTGGAATAAGAGAAAGAAAGGTAGAGTTTGTGTTACCTCCTATTTTGCGCTTGTGCTGAACCATCAAATCATTTTGAGAATATCTTTCTTGATGATCCCCCAGAATGTGCAATAAAAGGTGATGGTGAATCCATCCAGCCCAAGTGCTTTGTCACAGTGTCAGTTCCATATTGCGCTTTCCAACTCTTCTTCCTCCACTGGTTTGGTTAATGATGCATTGGCCTCCTTTGAAACTAGTTTTGGGATTGTTCTAAGAAAATCCTCAAAATTGTTTGGTTCTGACTCTGCTGTTGGAAAACTTTTGAAATGTTGATGTGCCTCCTCTCTGATCTCATCCTACCCTTCAATAGCTACATTTCCTTCTCCAATTATTACTTCTATACAATTCTTTATTCTTCGTGCTTTAGTTTGATTGTGAAAGAAGGTTGTATTCTCATCGCCAACTTGTATCCATAAGCTCTGGGATTTGATCCTCAAACTTCCCTATTTTTTTGGTATATCTCCCAATAGATCTCTTTTTCTTTGGTTTGTAATTCTTTAATGTCTTCTTCATTTTCCAATTTTTCTTGTACATGGTCGAGTTCTCTTTGTAGCTCGATTTTCTTATGTTTTGGTTCCTTGTATTTAGTTTTGGCCCATTATTTATTTGCAATTTTGACCATCTTTAACTTTGATTCCCATATATACCCTAGCAATCCATTGATTCTCGCTTTCCATGTGGAGTGCACCGATTGCCTAGCCTCTTTAATGGTGGACCATTGAGGATTGTTGTGGAAGGGAAGAGGTCCCAAATTTTTTCTTTCACCGAAAGTCAGCCTGATAGGCTTATGATCCGACATTGTTTTTCAAATATTTTTTGATGAAACGATTTCTGCTCATGTAATGAGACTTGTGTGAATTAAAAAATGATCTAATATTTCCTTTATATTCCCCAGACCTGTTCTTTTATTGCTCCAAATGAATTTTCTATTCTTTGAAGTAATATCTGATAGATTTTGTTCCTCTATTATATTTTCAAGTTTGTCTCTGCTTAGGTTTGGGAGGAAAGAACCTCCTTGTTTTTATCCAACATCCATTACCAAGTTGAAGTCTCTGCCAACTATGAAACTTTGGCTCCCTTCTGCTGCTAGCTGGTCTTCTAAGGATTGCCAACAAATTTCCTTGTCTCTATAATGTATTGGGGCATAGACATTGAATATTGTAATGCTCTTCCTTATATTTTTGTTTTTAAAAATTGTTTTGATCTAATGATGATTTTTGTGAACTCCATTGAGTTCCATTATTTTTTTATTCCACATAGTGCAAACTCTTCCCGATGCTCCTCTTGCACTTATTGCTACACCTTAAAAAAATTGTATTCTTTGGATCATTGGCACCATTTCTTCCTCTCTTAGCTTGGTCTCCTAGAGTAGAAAGATTTCTGGGATTTCTGATCTGATAAGATCTTTAATTGTATTTGTTTTGGAGATATGCTTGAGACCTCTGCAATTCTAGGAGACTAGGTTCATTATTTACTTTAATGATGGAGCAGCAAGGCCCTTACCTCTCCATTCTTGGGTTTGCATGTCCTTGATTCATGTTCCTATATCTATATATGTATCCATTGGTTGTTAGATTCCCATTGCCATGTCCTTTTGTGTTGGTTCATCTCAAATCTCCTTGTTTGATTTCCTTCCAAATTTTTTGAGATTCTCTAAAGGGGCTAACGTTTCTTTGGATTTATTTCTGGTTATGATCCCTGCATAGGATGTGGCTTGGGGGGTCAACAATGGGAAGGGAGATGCAAGGAGGGAGAGGTGGGGGTTAAAGGGAAGAATATCAAGTGGAGCAAGATTAGGAGATGAGGGGGGAGATTAGGAGAGGGGGGGGGGGGGTGGTGGAGACAACATTGTGTTGCTCTGGATCGTCCTTTTGGAACTCACCATCTTCATGAGTGGTGAGGGGATCAAGATTGGGGGTTGCAAGGGGTGAAAAAGGATTATTGAGGAGAGATTAAGGGGCTTCAAATTAAGTGGATTTAGAGGGGTGGAATTCAAATGGGATTGATCTTGATTGAGAAGGCCCTATATGCTTAAATGATTTATTGGGGTTCCCAAAATTTTTATGTCTGACTATTTCCCATTGCTCTTATTGGGTTTCTATTGGTTCCTCTACTGCTCTTTTAGAACATTTATTTGCAAAATAAACATATTCATGACATACCTTGAATTCTAAATGGGAGTTGTTCATAATCCAGTTGTTGCATGTGCATCCGTTTATCTACCTTGATCTTCACTTCCGCTGTGTTGTACTACGAAACAAACCCCCCATTTATAAAGAAAAATAGCTAAGGATAGAGTTATAAATGGGTACCCTTTTAAATTTTTAGTCTTAGCATAATAATACCTAACTCTAAGAAAATACCTAGAAAAACCTTGCAAAACAAACTAAGGATGAAATCCACATCGCAAGTCATACTTTTCCGTGTGACTATCTTAAAACGCCTTTAAAAAGTTGTGATCTGCGATTAGGTCTCTTGCTGCAATAACCCAATAACAACACCTTGTCATTTTGAAATCACATTTTGCACTTCGCAAGAAACTTAACCATGCCATTAGAATGTCTGTCAACGATTTACGAAATGCGATATTGTGATATTAGCAATCACATTTCGCTTGGTGCATTTGATAGCACTATATTGTATCCTTTTAAAGATTGTGATGCACAATTAAGAGCAGTAAAACGTGTGAAATACTTATGTTTTAAATACAAAAACAAACAAGTTGATAGTTTAATAAATATTTAGTGGCCCGATGAAGGATAATCATTTTCTAGGTTATGGGTAGTTACAATCGAGTATCTCATTAAACCTTTCTCATGATCCAAAGTCATTTCAGAGAAGCTTTCAGTCTTAATTATCTGATATCGTCTGCGCTAATATATCTTGTCTATTTCAGGCAAGCTACAAAAGACATGTCACTAAGAAAGGTGATACAGAAACAGAGCAAACAGACCATTGTTGAATCCAGGTTTATGGATATGGCTCCTATCTTCGCTGATACAGTTTGTGATATTGCCAGAGGCGCAATAGCTTGGGAAGTAATTTACAATAGGCTGGAGGACGAGTGTCCTAAAATCATTGTTATGAGAGCAACCACTGACACAACAAGGCCTTTAGTTCTTCAATGCAGAGATGCTTCATGTTCTTTCCTCCATAGGATAGGAGAAAGAGATAAAATCCTCCCACACATAGATATGATCAGGTGGGTGATCGAAAACCTTATCATTGAAGATATGCAGTTCCAGAATTCAAGAATGGAGCTCATAGGGTCGATCAAAGCAGAGGACTTGAAGAAAATGTAACACATACCTGACCTGTAGGATATCTACGACAACACATTTGTGGCTAACTTCACAAAGAAGAACCTAGACCCCTTCAAGCTAATTTAGGGTTGGAGAGTGTTGGACAAAAAATTCAAATATGACAAATCAAGTATGTATGCTATAGCCTCTTTGGCAAACCCCTACAACTATGTAGCAACCATGTTATGTAGATTGTATGGGCTACCCAATAATACTAAGTTTTCAATTGAATGGGTTCCTCTAATTGATGCCTGTGTTAATTCCCATATCATGAATTGGCCTTCCATCTTATCTGACAACCTAGCCACCACCATTACCGAATATCGACAGAAGAAAGCCTCCTCTTCAGATAACCTCCCTACCTTCTATTTTAGTGCCTACATTATGGATGCTATCTATTTTGGCACGTCATTTCCAACCCTGGGTTGGAAATGGATCTTACAAGATCCCTACCAAATCCATCTCAGTCATGAAAAAATATGGGAATCGCATTACATACCTCACTTCTATAAGATATTTCATGTTGTTGTGTTTCCCCTACATCAAATAATTTTCAATAAGAAAACCCCTAGGCTTTCCCAAGAAGTTGCAGTAGACCTGCTTACTGTCGACAAGTATTTCATTGAAGAATAGTTCACCTACATTAGGATTTTTGGTAGCACAACTGATCCACACTTCCTTCCTTTATATGTTTATGATAAGTTATTAGCAAGAGAGATTGATTACCAGACTGTGGGAAGGGGCCTGACTAAAGTTCTCAAAGACGGTAAGAAGTCATTATGGCCCACTTTCCCTGTCAAATGCAGTTCTTTTGCATTAGCGAATTTTGTTCATGCCACTAAAGAATCAACATATATGGAATCCCTCAGGCATCATACGTTGCCTAAGAGGCAATTTGATCCAAACAAAGTGGCATATAATGTCACTACTAGAGTAAAACTTAAGCCATACAACCATGAAGATAATTATTTTGAGTTTTTGTTACAGTTGGCCATATCCTTCGAACAAGCATTTGAACAGGCAAAGGCGAATCTGAAACTTGAGGATTTTCAAATATTTTAGGAATTCAGAAATGAGAGGCTCCAGGTGATCCCAATGCATCTATTAAAGCCCGAGGATAAGTCTACACCAAGTGTAACTGTTGATAGTGGAGGTCCTAGCTCTCAAGTAAACTCTCATGTAAACACTGAGAAGACACCAAACACACATGGAAACCCCTAGACGAAGACAACACAGCTGAGTCCAACAGGGAGTTAGCTGAGAGACAAGTGATGAGTGCCTCGACTACAAGGATCAGTTCAAAGGCCAAAGGCAGTAGTTTGGAGCAGGAGTGGGATCAATTTAATTAGAAATTGCAAGGCACTCCCAAAGCCTCAAATATCCAAGAAACAAAGGAATGTAAAACTCCTATGCGTGTTCATAAGAATATAGAGCCCAAGTCTATCGGTGAATAGTCCACGCCTATGGAGGAACAAGAGACAACGTCCCAACATACTGAAATTATCCCTGCTCTGCCCACATTAGAAATTGTTCTAAAACTAACTAAAATACCTCCATTTGATGTGTTCTATAGCCCTCTCCACAAGGTTGTAGTTAGAAGGCAGAGAAAAAGGAGAAGGGTAGATACACCCAAATTTCCACCTGGAAATGAGCCGATGGACGTTGTTTGGAAGGACATTCCTTTTAATCTGGCTGAAAATTTGACTAGATTATCATAGTTCATAGGAGCATACGCATCGACCACTATGGAAAAGGCTACTGAGGTCTCTAATTTACTAAGGGAGAAAGAGGAGAGGATTGCGCGGCTCGAACAAGAGCTCGAGATAGAGAAAGCAAGCGCAAACAGAAAGGTGGATGAGTATCTCACACAATTGCAGTAAGACACGAAGGTTCTGAAAATAAGCCATGAAGCCGATATATCGGCCAAAAACATGCAACTCCAAGAAATGCAACAATCCATGGAAAGATACAAGGATTTTCCCAATACTGAGGAGTTTATTAAAGAGGCCCTTGTTGCGGGATTTTATCCCCTAAGGCTCTTGGGTGGAACCCTAGCAGACTGAAAGTTGTCTAAATCAAGAAACATGCACACACACAGC
>APFE030037276.1:13862-28868 GCA_000404065.3 Pinus taeda | reverse complement strand
AATACATATACGTGGGTTGGGTATGTATGAACCCGCGTATACACGCATTTAACTCAGGGCAATGTCACGTACAGGGAATAAAACACTGTTTTTTAGATTTTGGACCAGGTCTGGAAGGAGGAGTTGCCCTAGGCCATGAGTGCAGCATCACAAACCATAATGGTGAGATTTGGAGCTAAAAAGGAGAAGGGTAGATACACCCAAATTTCCACCTGGAAACGAGCCGATGGACGTTGTTTGGAAGGACATTCCTGTTAATCTGGCTGAAAATTTGACTAGATTGTCATAGTTCATAGGAGCATACACATCGACCACTATGGAAAAGGCTACTGAGGTCTCTAATTTACAAAGGGAGAAAGAGGAGAGGATTGCGCGGCTCGAACAAGAGCTCAAGATAGAGAAAGCAAGCGCAAACAGAAAGGTGGATGAGTAGCTCACACAATTGCAGCAAGACACGAAGGTTCTGAAAATAAGCCATGAAGCCAATATATCGGCCAAAAACATGCAACTCCAAGAAATGCAACAATCCATGGAAAGATACAAGGATTTTCCCACTACTAAGGAGTTTATTAAAGAGGCCCTGGAATTAAATTCCCTTCTTGTGAAACAACAGGAGTATTTCTGCCAGAAGATGTCACACATTACTCCCTATCTACCTACTAGCAACCAGCTGATAGATAAGGCAATCGGCTAGAGAATGAAGTTTAACGATTTAAACACCAGAATCTTTGGGTTCATTGAATGGCAAGAAACAGAAGATGGAAGGAAATCCAATCTACCCGAGATTAAGGAAACTCACAAAGACATTCTCTTCACAGATTGGGATGCGAGAATCAAACAGGTTGAGCTAGCAGTCGCAACGGTAGCCGGGGTATCAAAGAATATCATTAAGGTAGTGAATCACATCATGTTCACAACCAATCTCATTAAAGAAGGCAATATGAAAGAAATGCCTTATTTAAATGCTCTGTACAATGGCTAGCAAGAAAAGGCAGGGAGTCAAAGAGAGGCAATTACAAAACTGACCACGACCAACTGGGAGTCGTATTGGCAGTATCTTGTTAAGCCACACAACCATATTATGACTCTGAATTGATCCCTTCATACAACTCAATGGATGCTGCCACTGCTTACCGATGTGATCTTCACAGGACAACTCAAGACACATTTCAGGGCACCTCCTCAAATTCAACCGATGGCTGATATTTTCGATTTAAAGGACAAGCTGGCAGATAGCAAGTCGTCCTCTTAGTTATGTTTATTTAGCCTTTGTTTATTTTTTGAGTTAACTACCTAGTTAAGAGGAAGGTTGTTTGAAACTTCCTCAAATTTTATATAATCTATTTTTGCACATTAGTTAGAATAGTATTTATACCCTTCTCGTGCATTTAAAGAAGGGTCCATAATTTTATCAAAAACATTCGCAAAGAATGCACTATTGTAAGTTTGTGAATGCTTTGGTGAAATTATGGAACATGATCGTTTCTTTTAGATATCAGACTACTTTTCTTTGTTGATGCGCTTTTGTATTCTTAGGAGAATTTGATTTGAAGAAAGAAGTTAGTCTATGTCATTTGTCAAATGAGCAGGACTTCACACATATGGTACTATTATCTTGTATGATTGATTCTGTCTACATTTACTTAGTAGAAAAACTTTACTTTCATGAATTATATGTGAGATTTATTGTTTTTGTTAAGCGCTAATTGCACTTTTATATGATGCCCAGCTGAAATTATGAGTTTCATATATGACTCATCATATATGCAATATATTTTATAAATTCCTTTGACTAACTATTTAGTCAAAGAAATTATCGTTTACGTTATCACCTCTGTTTAGTTGTGTTCAATATTTATTATCACATGTTAAACAAATATCTTTGTAGATCGCATACCACACAGAAATACCTGAGTTTATATTAGAATAAGCTAGTTAGAGAAATTGCATCATAGAATAGGTCATTTAGATTATCATTATTCTATTGCAAACACTCATGAACCACCCACTCTCATCTTAAAACCCACACTAGGAAACTAGTCCCATTATCTTGAGTCAGAGCCACCACTTTAAACGGAAAAGGAGTTGTCTTAAGGTTCCGACTAGGTGGTTATCCCCCATGTTTCAGCAGCAAAATTCTAAGGCTGCAACATTTTGGCGCTAGAAGGAGGGCCTTCAACTATAAATGGAATATAAACCTAAATATCATTTGAAAGGCATTCATAAGAGTCAAAACCCCTCCACCATTTCTACACCTTCTGAAACTCGTTCAGAATCTCCTGATCAGAAGTCTGAAGTTGTAGAAACATCTCCCTCGTCTCCTGAAGTAGTAAGGAAACCACCCTCTCCAGATTACACTCCCGAGTCTCCCAAAGTTCATTCTGTGATACAAAAATTGGAACAGATATCCATTTTTGCCAAGAAACCAGAGAGTCTCGAAGTGTCTGAAGAAAGTGTTACCTCATTATTACAACAAATTGGTGTATTGACCAGACAGCAAAGTGAAAAACTTGGGGTTACCTCTTTCGAGTTCCGCATTCCTCCACGATGTAGGAAAGTCACTTCATCAACTTCTGAATCAGATACTATCGAGATCACATCACCTTTCCATCCATTTACTTCCCCATCCACTCCTACTCAATCCACAACTGCTCAACTATCCACTTCTCCAATTACTACTACAATTAATAGTATTAATCCAGTAGTAAGTTCTTCGCCATTTATACCTACTTCTAGACCGACCTTCCCATCTTCTCAGTTCCCAACTCAAGTTATGGCCAATCAACCTTGGACAAATCATGGCGTTGTCCTAGTTGCAAATCTAAATGCACTCCCAGCAAACCCAGAAAATGGTTGCCTAAGTATAATCCTATTGATGCTCTCTCGACCGAAGAACATATAAATAATTTTATGTTAGCCATGAATCACAATGGGGTTGCACATGAAGATGTTGTAATCAAAATGTTTCCTTATACTTTCCAAGTATCTGTTGGGTCTTGGTATTTTTCACTCCCACCAAGTTCAATTAGAGACTGGGATACTTTTCAAGAATTATTTCTTGCAAAATTTGGTGATGGTAGGACCATAGCATCCTTGATCAATGATCTTTCTAATTTGAAAGCTAATTCAGATGAAAAGATCAAAGATTTCAACTACAGATTTAACAAATTGTTAAATAAAACCCCAGTTGCCTCTAAACCTATTGTAGATGTACAAATAGAATGGTATATATCATCTCTTCCTTCTAATATTGCGATTTTTGTAGATAGAGCCAACAAGGCTACTCTTATAGAAAATATGAAAGAATCCCTATCTGTAGAAACAAGAATCATAGCTTTGGAAAAGAGATCTCAAACAGACGAAAGGAAGTCAAAGAAAGTAACATTTAAGGATGACCCTAAGAAGAAAGCTTCAAGGACCCTTTCGATCTCGAAGGTCTTCAGAAAGTGTTAAAAAAAATGTCTAACGAAATGTTCGAAATTAAAAAATAGGTCGCAAAATCCTCTGCTCCCAAGAAACCTTTTCGATCATTCAAAAAGAACCCTCCTTCTACATCACAACCCCTGAACA
Organism: Pinus taeda; assembly: GCA_000404065.3. NCBI lineage: Eukaryota > Viridiplantae > Streptophyta > Pinopsida > Pinales > Pinaceae > Pinus > Pinus taeda. The sequence continues at coordinate 25,298 of APFE030037276.1, read as the reverse complement.
CCATTTCAAATGTTGAGTCTGACAAAGAAGCAGAAGAGGATTTGCCAAACGAAGAGGAAGATGAAATGGAAAAAGAAATTGAACTAAATGGGATCTGGGATTTCATCCTCCCAACTGAAGAAGAGGCACAAGCAATGCCAATGACTACAATAAGTAAAAATTCTCCTAACATGTCTATCACAAATCAGAAGCAAAATGTTGCTACTCCTGCAAAGGATAAAAAAATAGTTAAGAAATCTAAGACTAGCCAAACCGATCCTATTCCTCTAGATTCCCCAAATCCCTCAAAGACATTGGTAATATTAGATACAATCAAATACAATATAGTGGAAGACATGAAAAATACTAGAGTTAACATCTCATTGCATGAGCTCTCTAAACTCAAGCAGCAACAGAAGATTCTATTAAGAGAATTGAAGGCATCATTATCTCCCCTTCCATCTGCTATAGTTACTCAAGCTTCCTACAATATGGAAAAACCTTCCTCATCCTCAAACAAAGTAGATCCTTCAGATCTAGTTCTGATTGGTGATAGGTCTATTTCTCATGTTCCTCCATTTCTGCTCACTTATGAAATTTTCAACAAGAATGTTCACAACTACCTTGTTGATTCAGGAGCCTCCTCAAATATAATGCCAAGAGCTGTGTGTACCAAATTGAACATTACACCTCAAAAATCTGCAGTACACATAGTTCAGTTAGATAGGACAAAAGTAGAGGTGCTTGGGGAAATAACATTAGTTTCAATTAGGCTTTCCTTTAATCCCAAAGTTCCACAAATAATTGATATTTTGGTGGTTGATATCCTTGAATTTTATGGTTTGATTCTCAGTAGGGATTGGTCTGAAAAGTTGCACGGTTATTTCGTAACTGATTGGTCTCACATGTGGTTGCCACACAATAGTAAACCAAACCAAATCAGGGTAGACCGAGAGAAATTCATGAAATATATAGTTACCAACCTCAAGGGAAATAATGAACCTGTTGCCTTCACTAATAATATCATTGGAAATTACTTAGCCAATTCCTCTTTAGGATCCTTTAATGCTCAGAGGTCTCCCTTTTTAGATAACTTTGTAGTTTCTCAAATCAATTTTTTTTCACAAATATATGCTTCCAAATGTCTAAATTTAGCAGATAAAGTTTCTAATAACTCTCTATTCTGGACTCTCTATTTTGGCGGTTCTAAATAAGAAGATGACGCAGGTGTAGGATGCATTTTAATCAATCCGCAAGGAGAGAAAACCATGCTAGCCTACAGACTTAAATTCCATTGCATTAATAATATCACTGAATATGAAGCATTGATCCAAGGACTGTATAAAGCCATCAGTTTTAATGTCAAATACCTGCAAGTCTATGGTGATTCTAAAATAATTGTGAAACAGGTGAGAAATACAATCCATTGTGTCTCTGGGCACTTTAAACACTATCAACCTTTAGCTCAGAAAATGAATTCTCATTTTTCTTCTTTCAACATATCTTCAGTCCCTAGACTGCAAAACGTAACTGTTGACTTACTTGCTAATGTGGCATCCAGGCTTATACCCTTAGAAAACTCTAGTCCATACATATTTTCAATAGAGTTAATATTTAGGCCATCTATTCCCGACAATGTAGAAAATTGGAGAGTATTCAACAATGATGCAGATATAGTTAATTTCCTTACATCAGAAGGATCGTATGAAGAACTGATCATAGATGAACATGACCATGATCTAGAAATCAAGAATAATCATGATCAAAACCAAATCCCAAAGTCTGTGGTTAAGATGGAAGATCTTTATTATCTAAAGGATAGGTTCAAGAAAATTACTAACTCCAAAACTCAAAGTAGATTTGAAGTAGTGAACCTAGGGTCAAATGAAAAATCTCAAAATGTCAACCTAGGTCTTGACCTATCATTTGAAGAAAGAATATCATTCATTAGGTTATTGAAAACATATAAAGGTGCCTCTGCTTAGGATTATGCAAATCTCAAGACCTATGATACCTCTATAATTCAACATACCATACCCATGACTTCGAATGAAAAGCCAGTTCAACAGAAGCTTCGCAAAATTCACCCAAACCTTGAGAGTCAAATCAAATCTGAATTGAACAAGCTTCTAAATGCCAAAATAATCTTCCCCGTTAGACATTCTAAGTGGGTGTCGAATATGGTATCCGTAAGGAAAAAGAATGGTGATATTAGGATTTGTATTGATTTTAGAAACCTGAATAAAGCTTGTCAAAAAGATAAATTTCTCTCACCTACTATGGAATAGATATTGCAATCAGTTGCATTTTCCGAATTAATGTCTTTTCTAGATGGATTCTCAGGATATAATCAAATTCTTATGCATCCAGATGGCAGATTAAAGACAACATTCAGGACCAAGTGGGGAACATACACTTATCAGAAGATGCCTTTCAGGCTCATTAATGTTGGTGCCACATTTCAACGTGCCATGGACATTGCCTTCAGAGGTGTAATTAATAAATCGGTTGTTATTTACTTCGATGATATCATAGTCTATTATAGGTGTAGGAACAATCATTTAAGTAACCTGAAGCACATTCTCGAAAGATGCAAGAAATATGAAATTTCCTTAAATCCCAAAAAATCTTATTTTGCTTTACTAGAAGGCAAACTCCTTGGGTTTATAGTATCCAAGAAAAGAATTTACATAGATCCTGATAGAGTCCAAGAGATTGAAAAGATTCCCCTACCACACAACAAAAAAACCATCCAATCATTCCTGGGCCAAATAAATTTTGTAAAAAGATTTGTCCCAAAATTTTCACAAATTGTCCTACCCCTTCAAGCAATGATAAGAAAAAACGCAGTTTTCAGATGGAACAGGATGAAAGAGTCATTTGAGTTGATTAAAAAAAGTAATTATTAATGCTCCTTCATTAACAACCCCTGACTTTCTCAAACCTTTTGTATGATATACCTTTTCATTTGATACATCATATGCAACTGTTTTGACACAGCTGAACGATGAAAATATCGAGGCACCCATCTCCTTTCTCAGTTCTAACTTGCAAGGCACCGAATTAAATTATTCAACTGTAGAGAAACAAGCATTTGTTATTTTTAAAACTTTGAAATAGTTCAGACCTTTTCTTCTTAAAACCCATACAAAGATAGTTGTACCCTACCTTGCATTAAGACAATTATTGATCCAAAGAGAAGTAGGGGAGAAAAGAGCTAATTGGGTAATTGCACTCCAAGAATATGATGTAGAAATCCAGCCAACTAAAATTGTCAGGGGCCAAGGTTTTTGCAAGATGTTAATAGGAGCTTCCTAGTTACCACCACAAGAAGATCAAGGTAATGAAGTGCAAATATGGGAGGTAAGCCTCAATGGTACACAATCACAATATTCTGATTTGAAATTTTATCTAAAAAACAGATATGCTCCTATGCATCTTAATTATAAAACAATGTGAGCTTTAAGATTGAAATCAAATCAGTATGAGCTAGTCAATGATGTATTGTTTAGGAAAAATTATGATTCAGTATTGTTAAGATGCCTAGAGAAACCTTAAGCTGAAAAGGTCATGCAGGAATTACATGATGGACCAGCGGGAGGACATTTTGGAGGAAATACCACAGCTCACAAAATCCTGCGCGCAGAATATTATTGGTCAACAGTATTTAAAGATGCACATGAATATGCAAAGAAGTACAAAACTTGTCAAACCACAGCCGGAAGAGAAAAAAAGCCAGCATTCCCTTTACAACCAGTTAACATCCAACAACCATTCGAACAATGGGGTTTAGACATAATTGGTGAGATTGTTCCTAACTCTTCCAAATAACATAGGTACATCCTTACAGCTACTGATTATTTTACAAAGTGGGTAGAACTTGTCCCATTAAAGGTAGCTAATACAGAAAACATCACAGACTTCATTGATCAGTACATAATTACCAGGCTTGGATTACCCTCAGCTTTAATGTTTGACAATGCATCTTACTTTTCTGGAAATACAATGGTAGAATTTGCTTTAAAGTGAGGCTTCAAATTGAAATATTCAGCCAATTACTACCCTCAATGTAATGGATTCGCAGAATCAACAAACAAGAACCTCATCAGAATTATCAAAAGGACTATTGATCAAAATCACAGGAATTGGCACAAAGCATTAACATTTGTGCTATGGGTAGACATGATTACTTAGGAAGCCTATATTGGTTCTTCCCCTTTTTCTTTAGTCTATGGAAAAGAAGTTGTTCTTCTCACAAACGTAGTTATCCCATATCTTGGCCTAGTACAATTCATCAATGACAACCCTTCATCTTCTCTCAAGGCTAAACAATTTCAAATTCTCAAGCTTGAAGAAGAAAGAGAAAAGGCTAAAGCAACCCACTTCCATCATCAACAATTAGTCAAAGCTTCTTTTGACACGACTTCTACCAGTCAAAAAACTCTTGAAGTCGGTGACTTGGTTCTGAAATGGGACAAAGCACATGAGGAAAAAGGTAGACATACCAAATTCCAAATACTATGGCTTGGCCCTTTCCAAATTATTGAAAAAATTGGACAATCAACATTTCTTTTACAAGACTTGTCAGGTAAGGAGGATTCTTTGCCCGTTAATGGCAAATTTTGAAAAAATACTTTTCCTAGGAGATAACCTTTTCCAATTTTGTAACATATTGCTTTTTAGGAAAATAATGCTTAACTAGTATTTATTTTTGGCTTTTCAAAATAAAATCTTTGATAACATTTCTGTTCTTTTGCTTTTATAGGAAAGTAAGAGTTAAAAGGGATAATTAGGGCATTTGAGTATTAAAATAAACTTGATTTCTTTGGAAAAACTTGTCTTGCTTAAAACATTTATTCTACGAACAAACTCTTATCCTTATAGAATATGAACGTTTTGTTATCAGTCAAGAAAAAATCTCTAACCTAGTAAGAACTTTTTGCAGATCAGTATCTTAAAAAAAACTCTATCATTACCACCCAAAACTCTCAAAAGAGCCAATGATTCACCCCATCTGTTAAAATTTCCCTTTTTTAGAGTGTAATTCTAAAATATATAAACTTAGAAGATAAAAAGTCTTATTACAAGCTTGTTTACCATGTTCATAGGGAAGTGATTAACTGATATTACCAATATTGTATATCAAATAAGGTAATAGCTAATGATCTCCTCGATCAAAAGACAAGGGGTCTCATCAAGAGCGAGCTTGTTTAGTTTAGTTACAACCAGTGAATGGCATTGTCACTAGTAGGTTACCACGCCTAGAAAATATCTTTTAAGAAACCAAAAAAGAAAAAGATTACATTCAAAATGGAAAAAAGGGACAAGGTCCAAGTGAGATTCAATCCAAGTGAATATCATTTTGAAATTTCAAAATTCATACAGATGGGATAATGAATCATTGTTGGTTAAAAGATAACCATGTCGAGGCTATGAACGCTTACTAGCAGCAGAGGCTCTATTTGTGATAAATGAGTAAACACCAAAAAACTAATCTACAGAATACACTTGCTATATTACTTTAAACCTTAATATTGGCTGATGCGAATATTTATACTTCTATTATTACAAGAGTAAAGTAATTAAGTAAATAAACTGAGCAAGTAATGATGATTCCAAAGAAATGTTGTTTATCTTAGAACTCATAGGACAGGAGAAAGAGCTAAAATCCTCCCATACACAGATATGATCAGGTTGGTGATCGAAAACCTTATCATTGAAGATAAGTAGTTCAAGAATTCAAGAATGGAGCTCATAGGGTTGTTGAGAGTAGAGGACTTGAAGAAAATGTACCACATACCTAACCTACAAGATATCTACGACAACACATTTGTGGCTAACTTCGCAAAGAAGAACCCAGACGCCTTCATGCTAATTCAGGGTTGGAGAGTGTTGGACAACAAATTCAAATATGACAAATCGGGTATGTATGTTATAGCCTCTTTAGCAAACCCATACAACTATGCAGTAGCCATGTTATGTAGATTGTATGGGCTACCCAATAATACTAAGCTTTAAATAGAATGGATTCCTCTAATTGATGCCTGTGTTAATTCCCATATCATGAATTGGCCTTCCATCCTATCTGACAACCTAGCCACCACCATTACCAAATATTGGTAGAAGAAAGCCTCCTCTTCAGATAATCTCCCTCCCTTCTATTTTAGTGCCTAGATTATGGATGCTATCTGTTTTTGCACGACATTTCCAACCATTGGTTGGAAATGGACCTTACAAGATCGCTACCCAATCCATCTCAGTCATAAAAAAATATGGAAATCGCATTACATACCTCATTTCTATAAGATATTTCATGTTGTTGTGTTGCCCCTACATCAAATAATTTTCAATAAGAAAGCCCCTAGGTTTTCCCAAGAAGCCGCAACAGACCTGCTTACTGTCGGCAAGTATTTCATTGAAAAATGGTTCACTTACATTAGGGTTTTTGGTAGAATAGTCGATCCACACGTCCTTCCTTTATATGTTTCTGATAAGTTATTAGCAAGAGAGATTGCCTACTATACTGTGGGAAGGGGCCTGACTAAAGTTCTCAAAAATGTCAAGGAGTCATTATGGCCCACTTTCCCTGTCAAATGTGGTTCTTTTGCTTTAGCGAATTTTGTTCATACCACTAAAGAATCGGCACATATGGAACCCCTCAGGCTTCATATGTTAGGTCCTTATAATACTAGTGATTACCCCATTACTACTGTAGTTATACCCCTTATTAATATTGTTGCGCCCATATTGTCCCCATATTGTTATCACTGTGCCCCATAGAATCCCTCTATTGTTATTTTTGTGCCTTTATATTATTATTGTTAGGTCGGCTGGGTTATATTGTGACTCCTTAGACTCCTATATATAGAAAGGAGGTTTTGTCATTTGAATCATCAAGGAATCATCCATTTGTGTAATGTAAAGGAGGTTGCCCCCTCGAAGACGCTGAATTCTAAGGCGTTGATTTATCTTTGTTATCATTTTGTGAGCTGATTTCATAACATTTGGTATCAAAGCTTTTGGATTCTAGGGTTTCGCTGCTCCAAATAGGTCATCATGGCATTTTTGCTATAACTTTTTTTCTGCGACATTTCAAGGAATCATCCATTTGTGTAATGTAAAGGAGGTTGCCCCCTCGAAGACGCTGAATTCTAAGGCGTCGATTTATCTTTGTTATCATTTTGTGAGCTGATTTCATAACATTTGGTATCAAAGCTTTTGGATTCTAGGGTTTCGCTGCTCCAAATAGGTCATCATGGCATTTTTGCTATAACTTTTTTTCTGCGACATTTCATAAGCAAAAAAAAAAAACCATTTGAGACGAAATCGTACTGAACCCCGGGTCCGAATTTCAGAGCTTTTCGCGCTATATTTGCAGAGATATGATCTGAGGAAGTTGGTCTTTTTGCGGACTCCTGAATTACATTCCAAACAGGTGACCTAGGGAAAATCATCATAACTTTATCTCTGAGCATCAAATTGAAATTTTGTAACTAGGTACAGAAAGAGGACGAATTGCAGTTTCTTTTATATATTTTTTAGAGCCAAAGGTCAAAACAGGGACACATGGCACGTCGTACAAGTTCACTCTACTGAACTAGACTATAATCAGATCACTGTGGGAGATTTGGCATAACTCTTCCTTGGAGAATCCAATTTGGATCAGACTAGTGGCATTGGAAAGCAGACACAAAGGGCTACTGCAGGTCACAATTTAAAAACTGGATGATCCGAAGTTACAGAGATACATCAGAGGCAATATTGAGCTCCTACAAAGTGAAAAAATGTGTGTAGTTTTTTTAAATTCTTCCTTAAGCTTGGTTTGAAAAATTATTTTGAAGGAATTCAAAGGGCATAGTAGAGCATTATTATCGGTAACTGATGCCTCGAGGAAAGAAAATGCAAACACCTAATAAGCAACTTGAAAGCTCTAACATAACTCATGAAGAATAGGAAGAAATGCTACATGATATATCAAAATTACAAGACCAAGTGCAACAAATGTCACTCTCACAAAAGCTAATAGAAGCTAAGATAAATGGCATGTAAGTTAAGATGAATGGTATGGAAGCTAAAATGGACAATTTGAAGATAGATTTGAACACAGATTTGAAGACAGATTTAACAAATTTTCTACAAGAGATACTTACTAATGGTGAAAGGGTAGTAAAGGAAACTCATGATGTGAACAAATGAAATGTTAATCATGACTTCATAGACTTTAATGTTGGATTGAAGACCCACCATATTCCAAAAATCAATATGACGAAGTTTGATGGCAAGGATCCTGCAACATGGATATTACAGATGGAGCAATTTTTCGGTCTCAATAACGTGCAAAACACACAAAATGTACGTATTGCAACTTTATATTTGGAACCAAATCAATTTGTATGGTATCAATGGCTTTGCTCTCATAAAGAAATTATCACTTGAGCAATTTTTATAGAAGAATTGACAGCACATTATGAGGATATAAAAAGCAACACTTTTTTCAGCCAATTGATAAGTCTCAAACAAAAGGGTTCAATAATGGAGCACATTGAGGAGTTCCAAAAATTGAACATAAGGCTAAAAAATATTCTAGAGGAGCATAGGATTGATGTGTTCATAGCGACTTTAAAGGATAATATCCAACATGATGTTCGCCTTTGGGAACATGATTCATTAGAAAAGGCATTCAGGTTAGCAAGAAAAATGGAAAGCAAAATTATAGCAACCAAGAAGCATACCACTCACAACTATAAAGATGGAAGTGTTGTTGCCCCTAGTCTTCCACAACCTATTAGGTTGACACCACAAAAATTGGAAGAAAGTAGAGCAAAAGGGCTTTGTTACAGTTGTGATAGAAAATACACTAAAGATCATAAGTGCGCTAAGAAGAAATTATTCTACATAGATTGTGAAGAGGAAGAAGAAAAGGAGCAAGAAAGGTCAAAAGAAGAGGATATACTCCAAGAAAAAAGTCTAGATAATGAAGAAATGAATCTAACCATATCTTGTAATGCATTGGCTGGAATTACCACTCCTCAAACCATCAAGATAGAAGGACAAATCAAGAAGAAAAAGGTAATAGTGTTGATTGATTCAGGAATTACCCACAATTTTATTCATTGTAAGGTAGCAAAAGAATTGATTGCTTCCTATATCCAGCACCAAAGTATCAAGTGATGGTTGCAAATGGAGGAACAATAAATTGTTTTGGAAAGTGCCATAATATCAAGCTATCCATGGGAGAATATGTATTGACTAGCCCAATGCTTTCCATTCCAATGGGAGGTGCTGATGTTGTACGAGGAGTCCAATGGCTATAATCCTTGGGTACAATAGCTTTTAATTTTCAAGAACTTTTCATGAAATTTTGTGCAGAAGGAAAGGAAGTTGAATTAAGGGGTATTGTAGGGAAACAAAGAAAGATAATCATCTCTAACAGTATGACAAAGCTTCTAAAGAAGGGACAATGAGGTGTAATTGCACAATTATGTTCGCTAGAGGTTACCACATCGAAATCATCTATTTCTCCAGAAATATAAAAAGTCTTGGACAATCATTCCAAGGTATTTGAGACTCCAAAAGGTCTCCCACCTATTCATGATCATGATCATGCTATTCATTTGATTCCAAGAAGTGTTCCTTCAAACATCAGGCCATACAGATATCCCTATGCCCAAAAGAGTGAAATTGAACGTATGGTTGCAGAAATGCTAAAGGCTGGTATAATTCAACCTAGTCAAAGTTCTTTCTCTTCTCCAATAGTATTGGTGCACAAGAAGGATGGATCATGGCGCATGTGTCCAGATTATAGGGAGCTCAACAAGCTCACTATTAAAGATAAGTTTCCCATTCCTGTCATTGATGAATTACTGGATGAATTGCATAGGCCAATTTACTTCACCAAGTTGGATCTTCGTTCAAGATATCATCAAATCAGAATGAAGACTGAAGACATTCTGAAAACAACATTTAGAACTCATGAGGGTGATTATGAATTTTTGGTCATGCCTTTTGGCCTTACCAATGCACCTTCTACATTTCAAGGTTTGATGAATTCCATTTTCAAACCCACCTTTAGAAAATTTGTGTTAGAATTTTTTGATGATATACTAATCTACAGCAGGTCTTGAAAGGATCATGTTGAACATGTTGACAGGGTGCTACAACTATTGGAGGAGAAACAATTATATGCGAAAAGATCCAAATGTTTCTTTGGAGTACAAGAGGTGGAATATCTGGGTCATATTGTATCTCATGAAGGAGTTAAGGTAGACCCTAGCAAAATTAAAGCCATTAAGGAATGGAAAATCCCCACATCCATAAAGCATCTGTGAGGATTTCTCGTATTGACAAGGTATTATCGCAAGTTTGTTAAGAATTATGGGAGAATAGCAGCACCTCTAACAACATTATTGAAGAAAGATGCATTTTCATGGGCTCCAAAAGCAACAAAGGCCTTCGAACATCTTAAAGAGGCAATGTGCCAAGCACCGGTCTTAGCTACACCAGACTTCACAAAAACTTTTATTGTGGAATGTGATGCTTCAGGAAATGGAATTGGTGTTGTTTTAATGCAAGATGAAAGACCCATTGCTTTTGAAAGTCGTCCAATCAAAGGACAGTTTTTACACAAAGCTATTTATGAGAAGGAAATGTTGGCAATACTACATGCACTTAAGAAATGGCGACCCTACCTAATGGGAAGACAGTTCAAGGTAAAAACGGATCATGCTAGCCTTAAATACTTTTTAGAACAAAGATTATCCTCTGAAGCGCAACAAAAGTGGGTCAAAAAGATGTTGGTTATGACTTTGAAATCATCTACAAAAAGGGAAATAAAATGTGGTGGCAGATGCACTCTCAAGAAAGGATGGGGATGTGGAAGCATTGTTGTGCACCATTTCTATTATCCAACTAGATTGGGTAAATGAAGCAAGGGAGGAATGGAAGAATGATGAAGAAGTGTGGGCACTTATTCGAAAGTTACAACAAGATTCCAGTACATCTGATACATTTAGCTGGTAAAATGATTTGTTATGGTACAAAGATCGCTTATACCTCTATAAGAATTCCCAAGTCAAGCAAAATATTCTTATGGAACTGCACACTTCTCCCTTAGGAAGGCACTCAGGATTTTTAAAAACTTACCACAGGGTTAAGAAGGAATTTTTTTGAGATGGCCTTAAATCGTATATTCAAAAGTTTGCGGTGGAATGTTTGGTTTGCCAAAAAAATAAAGTTGAAACAATTAAGACCCCGGGTCTATTACAACCTTTATCCATTCGAAGTTAACGTTGGGAGGACGTTTCAATGGATTTTATCACAGGTTTACCCAAGCCTGAGGGAAAGAGTGTCATCACAGTGGTAGTTGACAGACTTACCAAGTATGCACACTTTTGTGCATTATCACATCCATTTAAAGCCAGTACAATTTCTACTGCATTTATGGAAACAATTCAAAAG
>APFE030037276.1:0-13380 GCA_000404065.3 Pinus taeda | reverse complement strand
ATGTTTGGAAGGATATCTTCATTGCTTTGTATATGATAAACAGACACAATGGGTCAAATGGTTGCCTCTGGTTGAATGGTGGTATAACACTTCCTTCCATATAGCAACAAAAATGACCCCATTTATGGCGCTTTATGGATATCAACCACCATCCATCACATCATATTTAAAAGAAAATTCTAAGGTTCAAGCAGTGGAACATCACATCGAACATCAACAAGAAGTCCTTCAACTCTTAAAGGATAACCTCGTGTTGGCACATAATAGAATGAAACAACAGGCAGATCAACATCGCAGCGAAAGAAGTTTTGATGTAGATAATTGGGTATTCCTACGGCTACAACCATACAAATAAATGTCCCTCAAGCAAGCTAAGAAGGATAATAAATTATTACCAAAGTGTTATGGTTCGTACAAGGTGTTGCAAAAGATTAGTGCTATGGCATACAAATTGGGGCTTCCTGCAGCTTCTCGAGTGCACCCAGTTTTCCATGTTTCATGTTTAAAGAAGGTTATAGGCGACAAGCTCCCAGTTCAAACAATATTGCCAGAACTTGACGAGGAAGGAAAAATTATATTAGAACCGAAAGCAATAACAGAAACAAAAGCTTGACAGCTACGAAATCGATCAATTTCGGAGTATCTCATCAAGTGGAAAAACTTATTCACTGAAGATTCCACATGGGAGGATGAGAATTTTATACAAAAGCATCCAAAACTACTCAAGCGTTGAGGACAACACTTTTTTTTAAGGAGAGGGGCACGTTAGGTCCCTATAATACTAGTGATTACCCCATTACTATTGTAGTTGTATCCCTTATTAATATTGTTGCGCCCATATTGTCCCCATATTGTTATTACTGTGTCCCATAGAATCCCTCTATTGTTATTTTTGTGCCTTTATATTATTATTGTTAGGTCGGTTGGGTTATATTGTGACTCCTTAGACTCTTATATATAGAAAGGAGGATTTGTCATTTGAATCATCAAGGAATCATTCATTTGTGTAATGTAAAGGAGGTTGCCTCCTCCAAGAGGTTGAATTCTAAGGCATTGATTTATCTTTTCTATCTTTTTGTGAGCTTGTTTCATAACATCATACATTGCCTAAGAGGCAATTTGATCCAAACAAAGTGGCATATAATGTCATTACTGGAGTAAAACTTAAGCCATACAACCATGAAGATAATTATTTTGAGGATTTCTTACAGTCGGTCGTATCCTTCGAACAAACGTTCGAATGGGCAAAGGCAAATTTGAAACTTGAGGATTTTCAAAGATTTCAGGATTTCAGAAATGAGAGGCTTCAGGTGATCCCAATGCATCTATTAAAGCCCGAAGATAAGTCTACACCAAGTGTCATTGTTGATAGTGGAGGTCCTAGCTCTCAAGTAGAACTCTCAGGTAAACATTGAGAAGACACCAGACACAAGGGAAACCCAAGACGCAGACAACATAGTTGATTCCAGCAAGAAGTCAGCTGAGAAACAAGTGATAAGCACCCCGACTATAGAGATCAGTTCAGAGGCCAAAGGCAGTAGTTTGGAGCAAGAGTGGGATCAATTTAATCATAAATTTCAAGGCACTCCCAAAGCCTCAAATACCCAAGAAACAGAGGAATATAAAACTCCTCTGCATCTTCATAAGAATACAAAGCCCAAGTCTATCGGCGAACAGTCCACGCCCATGGAGGAACAAGCGACAACGTCCCAACATACTGAAATTATTCCCTGCTCTGCCCACATCAGAAATTGTTCTTAAAGTAACTGAAATGCCTCCACTTGATGTGCTCTATAGCCCTCTCCACAAGGTCGTAGTTAGAAGGCAGAGAAAAAGGAGAAGGGTAGATACACTTGAATTCCCACCTGGAAACAAGCCAATGGACGTTGTTTGGAAGGACATTCCTTTCAATTCGGCCAAAAATTTGACTAGATTATCACAGTGCATAGGAGCATATGCATCGACCACTATGGACAAGGCTACCAAGGTCTCTACTTTACTAAGGGAGAAAGGAGAGGATTGCGCAACTCGAACAAGAGCTCGAGACAGAGAAAGCAAGTGCAAACATGCATGTGGCTAAGCAGCTTGCACAATTGCAGCAAGACATGGAGGTCCTGAAAATAAGCCATGAAGCCGATATATCGGCCAAAAACATGCAACTCCAAGAAATGCAACAATCAATGGAAAGATACAAGGATGTTCCCACTACTGAGGATTTTATTAAAGAGGCCCTAGAATTAAATTCCCTTCTGGTGAAACAACAGGAGTATTTTTGCCAGAAGATGTCACACATCACTCCCTATTTGACTACTAGCGACCAACTGACAGATAAGGCAATCGACCAGAGAACGAAGTTTAATGATTTAAACACCAGAATCTTTGAGTTCATCGAATGGCAAGAAACAAAACATGGAAGGAAATCCAATCAACCTGAGATTGAGGAAACTCATACAGACATTCTCTTCACAAATTGGGATGCGAGAATCAAACAGGTCGAGTTAGCAGTCACAAGGGCAGCTAGGATATCAAAGAATATCATTAAGGGAGTGAATCACATCATGTTCGCCACCAATCTCATTAAAGAAAGAAATATGAAAGAAATTGTTATATACCTAGGGGGGGTAATATGGGGTACCGAGGGAGGTACCCAAGGTAATAATGTAATAATGGGATGGGCCATAGTAATAAATAAGGTGGTTAACCCATGTCATGTAAGGGACCACAAGTAGTTAATAATAATGTAAGGGGCCCATGGTATTAGTTGATGGTATGAGGAAACCATGGTAATGATGCATGGTATTGTATGTATGAGGCCTATATAGAGGCTAGAGACTCCACATGGAGAGATATGAAGAGAAGTATTCTTGTATGAACAACCATATGGCTTGTGGAGTGTTCTCCTTCCTTAAGGAGTGAATATATGGTGTTGCCCTACCATAAGGGTTTGATAATAAAGAAGCATTTCTATCTTATTTCCGGGTTTATTTGCATTATCTTATATTTTCATATCATATCTAAAGTATTTCTGGGTTTAGATCTACAACAAGTGGTATCAGAGGACTTTCTTGGACACAAAAGTGGAGAATTTTTTTTACTTTTGCAGGATTTCGGGGGCGGCGAGTTTGCAGATCAGATCTGTAGGTTTTGGTGCAAGATTTGCAAAATCTAATTGCAGATCTGTATTCTTTGTGAAAAAATAGCCGATTTCAAAAAAAAATCGGTCGAATCGGAGTCTGGATGAAGGAGATATCGTTGATCTAAAAATCAGTAGGGTTGCAGCTAATTTTTCAAGGCAGCGCGTTTGTGGCGCAGATCTGGACGTTCTGGTGCAAGATATGCAAGATCTAATTGTAGATCTGGAATCTTTGTGAAAAAACACCTAATTTCAAAAAAAAAAATCAGTCGAATCGGAGTCCGGATGAGGGAGATATCACTGATTTAAAATCAGCGCTTTTTTCAAAAATTTTGGGTGACCGCGGAAGAGTAGCAGCGCAGATATGAAATTCCAGTGTCTGAATCAGGATTTCTATCACATGGGCAGATGCAGATTGGTTGTTCCATTTCCAAAAACAAGATATAATAGAGATTGTGAGCAATATTGACGAAACTGTGACATTTTCAAATTTTCGCCAAGTAAATGAATTTTTTTTTTCCGAACCATTCATGGATTCTAGCAAGGCATTTTTTTCACGGAATGATAATGGTATGACTATTGAAGAATTCGTAAAGTGACTAAAGCTTATATATAGGACATTTTGGAGGGATTCAGTGTGGTATAATTTAAAAGATGAGGCTGCCAAATGGTGGTTCTCACTTGACCGCAAGCAGTTGACCAAACTTTCAGATGAAGAATTTGAAAAATTACTTTTAGACAGATGGTCTCATGCCAGAAAACAAGATAAGGAGAAACATGTGGGTCTATTTCCTACTGGTATATCCTTATTGGAGGTTCATGGGTTGATTCAGAAGGAGAAGATCGTTGTGTCTATAAATCCTGGTTGCAAGCATAATTTTATCAGTGTTAATTTGACAAAAAAATTGCAAGTCCCAGCAAAACAAATTGAACATATACAGGTTGATAATGAGGATGTTCAAGTGTACAAGGATTTGAAGATTTCTATGGATAAATATGTGTTGCATGGTGATTTTTATGCTTCAGAGATGGATACTATGGATGTTGTTTTGGGATATCCTTGGATGGAATCCGTAGGTACTATCAATATTAATGTACAGAAGAAATCCCTGAAGCTATGGTATAAAAAGAAGAAAATTACATTACAGGATATTTCCATCCATAAACCGGTAGAGTACATGGAGGCTGAAGCAGAAGATGTTCAAGGAACTGACATATCAGATGATGAGCCTTTGATGATCGACAACCAAACACAAACAGAGGCTGCAGAAGAAAAGATTACAGGTGATGATACATCAGAGGAGGGCTCAGTGGTTGAAGTCATATTGGAAAAGAAGACACCACAACAGGCACCTCAGCAGGGTGAATTAAAGAAAAAGACACCGTGGGTTAAACTTCAACATATCATCACCCACATCACCCCGCAAGAACAACCATCAAGATGGAAACCAAGTAGTCACATGACGGATACAAAGGAGAGACGATCCACCTACTACACATCAACATAGAAGAGCTGCCACGGTCAACTTCCATCTCAAGCGAGCGAGGCACCAGCGAGGTCGAGGGTTCACCTTTCTCTTGGATGGCTAGATGCACGTGCATGGTATCAGTGGACTACTCTTTTGAGTAGATCTTATTATTTCGTGAATGTATTATTGATTGCTTTGATCGAATCATCTCCCTAACAATAGAGAGGGAGGTGAGGAAGACGAAGTTGGACCGGAATAGTACTAGGTATCTAGAGTTCGGGATCAAAATTTGACGTCCATCTATTTAAGTATATGACTCTTGAATCCATAAAATATGGCTTGTTTCCGAAGATTAGGTCTCGATCTTCTTTGGATTCAAAGTAGAAGGTGAAGTAACCCCTACCACAGAAATTTATAGAGATTTGACCTTGAGTTTTTGTAGCTCAATTTCATTCAACCCATTTCTGAACTATTTTAGGAGAGGGCCACAATCCAGTGAACTATCCTACCAACCCTGGCTCTGCCCGGGAGAAATTAGTTTTGTGAGGGATTGAAGGGGGCAACTCAATTTTTGGGATTGCATCAAGCTTCTTCACAAACTTGGAGACAAAAGGCCGCTCCTGAGGAGGCCCGAGTGAACTAATGAGGCTCATGAATGCCTGGGCAGCTGGATCAAGGGGGTGCGCGTGAGAGGGAGGACAACCTCCCTTCGAAGCAACCTCTGAAGGGGCCATCGAGAGGGCTCGATCAACGATTATTGAAGGGGATGCTCATCATGGGAAAAGGAGTAACAAAGAGTTGACTTCATATTAGCAATTATTTTACTTCATGGGCATAATAAATGTATGGATAAAGACTTCATATTTATGTTATTGGACATTAAACCTTTACATTTTTTTTGTTATTATTTAGCAATTATTTTACTTCATGGACATAATAGATGCATGGATGGCCTAATCTAAATGAATCCACTCACATCAACTAAGAGCAAAGGGATAATTTGTGGGAGAAATTTAGGTCAGAAGAAATGCTAGAAAATGTCCAAGTATGGACCACCATACTACGATCCTCCATGGATTTCATAATGGGATAGTTAGGAAAGATGATTTTACTTTGATGAGATTCGTTTCTTTGAAAGAAAATTAGACTATGGGTATCATCAATACACCAAGGGTTATGAGGAAGTTTGGCTCTACCTTACCTACCTTCATATTAATTTCTAAGTTATTATTTGTAATTTGATTAATATTATAATAAGAATGGTCACTTCGAATGGTCACTTTTGTTCTTCCATGACCACTTTTTCTTTAATTCGACCATTTTAATCACAAGCAATGAAATGGTTTTACTTTACTTAAAAATTTAAGTAATCAAAACCAAAAGCTAGTGAATAATCTTTCATAGCTAAATATTTTTAAAAATCTATTTTCAGTTGCATGAATTCAATTATTGTACACTACAAATATCTCTCATTAATAGTTCTTATTAAATATTGCATGTAAGTATGCATTCAAAACAAGGATTTCAATTGAAAAAAAAATACAACAATTAGGCCTAAGCGTTACCATGGCCTTTTAAATATGGATCATATTTTTGAAAATAATGTAATTAAAAAGCTATTAAATTAAACCATGACTACATGGAATCTTTATTTCAATAAACCTATTGTCTTTCAAGAATTCAAATTCTTATTACAGAGTGGATTTGGTTTTTATTTATTTTATGTTTCTTAGTTGAATTTATTTAGCAACAAATTTATATTCAAATTCAATCTACATATTACATAAGCATTACACTATTGTATTTTTTTTTTAATTTTAATTTTAGCATTTTATTTAACAAATTTCATGATCAAATTCAATATACACATTAAATAACATTTTTAGATTTCTATGGTTAAATCTTAAATTGAATTCACAACCAAAGCAATTTCATTGTAATGATATAAAAAGCCAACATATTTCCATTTATAAATGCACAACGTTCAAGGCCTGCTATCATGCAAGCGTTTATAAACCTTTAGAATGTAACAATGCTTTGAGATTCGTTATAGTAGCCCCAACCCATAAAGGACGCTATGGAGTTTTCACCTAAAGGATCTCTCTCTAACACATCATAATATGCATAATTCTTTTCTTTGCAAATATTAAAGGAAAGATTCTTTATTAAAAAATGTGCTTTCATTGCTTATTGGCACAAAACATGTTCCGTGCTTACTGCACATATTTTTTTACATTCCTTCTTCGGGGCATAGATTTTCTTCACCTAAGATTTCTCTTGATTCTTTGCAAAAGGTTTTCACTGCAAATCACAATCACATTAACTTGATTCTTTGCAAATGGTTTTCACTGCAAATCAAAATCACATTAACAAAGAATTAGTTGTAAACTAGTAAGTTAGTGCTAGTAGGCTACGAGTCTTTAAATCAAAGTTCAAATAAAAAGATGATTTTAAAATAGCGACGGGTCTTTTGCTAATGCATTCTTAGTAATAAGTAAGATCTAACACGTTTATGCTAACTTACGATAAAGCCATGAACAACACTATCCTAGAAGCTTAAAAGAAAGTTTATCACATGGGTTTATCGTTCATCCATTTAACATCTTCTTTCTCATTATATTTCAATCTCCAAGGTCAACCTGGGGTTTATTGTTCCTCCATTCACCATCTTCTTGCTCATGTTTCATGTAAGATTCCAAATGCATAAGTCTCTTTTTTGTTCATATCGCATGTGATAAGGAAGGAATGACGAATATCATAATTGAACATAGATAATCTCATGCGTTTCTTTTTCCATAAATACTACACCTTGTCATACTCCCTACACTGGAAACCTTCTTACACCCTTAGCTTGTGCTAAACATGATGTATCAACTATCTAAAATTTGCCCCTATTTCAATACACTGGAAAGAATTCACAAGATTATTGAGACGTGCCACAAATTCCATTAATAGAGATGCAAAGGTAGTTCAAATGATCCATGCACTAGTGCTCTCTATTTCCAATGCATGAGAGACTCTATACCAACAAGGAGTTTGAAATGAGGTGATTCTTCATGCCTATATTCACATGGCCATGAACACTACTTGCACAATTCGGTCTTGGTTTTGGTCTATTACACCTAACAATTGTAATGTCAACATCATGGCTTCTATCTAAGTGATGGTAAGTTGAATGGTTTGATTCATTCTTAGACCTATCTCACGGAAATGGCTTGACATTGATGATTAGATTCCCCATTGGTAAGTTAACCAATGACCCAACAACCTTCTACAAATCCATAATAGTTAGGTGTACTTGGTGCAATATGTCTCATCGCTCTAATTTTGTCACATTCTCCATTTTAAGCCCCAATTCCCATAGTGTTAGGATTTTACACTTACGAGTTACTTAATATCAATGTGTACTAATGTGTCTGTAAGTAAAAGTTTGTTTCTTCGTTTCTTAATCTGTTTCCTTAGTGTGCGTCTGTAATTATGTAATTTTACAGTTACAATGTGTTCTAGACATAGAGTGATCTGATGACTCACATTCTCCTTGATATGTGAATTAACATTCAGGCAGTCCATGACCTTTATTTAAAGAGCATAGAGGGTCATTTTGTAATGATCATTTGTGAGAAACTCTCTTATGTACAAATATTTCTTTTGCAATAATAAATAGTCTCGAGTGACCCATTGGCTTATGGGTAGGATGTGTGCCGAGGCATCAGCGGGAGAAAGTGAACCACTCATCCTGCTCATATGCCATAGGAGAAGGTGAACCACTCATCCTATGCATATGTCAATTGTAGGGGAAGGTGAACCACTCACCCTACAAGCATGTGTCCGGGTAGGGGAAGGTGAACCACTCACCCTACACACATTTCAACCATAATGGGGTATCACAGGGGATGGTGAACCACTCACCTTGTATCTAGTGCACCACTAGTGGAAGGTGAACCACCCACCCTATGGTCACTCATAGCTCCAAGAAGTACCCCACGCCCCCAAGAGCTCCTAGAGCTTTATATCCAACTCATACGGGACCCTCATAGGAGGGTCGTTCCACGACTCCAAGTCTCTCTCGGAAGGTTAAGAATTTGATCTTCCCCAGAGGCTTCATCAGAATGTCTGCAACATTCTCATCCGTCTTGATGTGTTAGAGCCTAACTACTCCCCAATGTACCATATCCCGGATAAAGTGGTCCCTGATATCAATGTGCTTGGAGCCGTCGTGGAACACGAGATTCTCTGAGAGATGAATCCCACTCTAGTTATTGCAGAAGATCATCGTGGTATCTAGCACGTACTCAAATAACTCACTGAAGAGCTTCCTCAACCAAATGCTTCACAACAGGCCATACTCGCAGCAATGTATTTGGCCTCGGTAGTGCTTAGTGCAACCGATTTTTGCTTCCTACTCATCCAAGATATTGAAGCAGGCCCCAAAGAGCAGCAACACCCAGATGTGCTCTTATGATCCACCACACTTCCATCCCAATACACTTTTGTATATCCATGTAGCCTCAAATTCCTAGCAGTGTATCTTAGTCCATAGTGGATTGTGCCTCGGAGATATCTCAAGAGATTCTTGGCAACAATCCAGTGAATGTGATGAGGCTCGACCATATATTGACTCAGCATGTTCACAACGAAGCATATGCCAGGGCGGGAGTTGACCAAAAACATCAGGGCCCCCACAAGTCAAGATGGTTGAAGTAATTTCAAGCAAGGAAAGGAAGTTGTTGAAGGAAGTCTAGATGACCAAAAGGAGAAAAGAGGTATGTATGTATTTGATAGATTAATTCATGTCATCATATAGTTGCAAATAGAATGGTTGAATGCTCTATCTCATGAGCATGATCGAAAAAGATGGATTTCTTTCTTTAGAAAGATGCATGAAGGGATATACCTTGAACTAGTTCACATATTGATAATAAGATGAAATCAACATAATATGTCCTCATATGGAATATGAGGTGGTTGACAAGATGAAGGAACTATGTATAGAAGTTCCTGGGGAACAATATGTGAAGAAATGAAGAAGAATTCGTAAGGAATGCAATTGTAAGATAAGATAAGTGATCAATATCCTATAACTAGAAGAATTAGCTATGACATCTCCATAGAGAAGATATGAAGACTTTGATAAAGTTTTTAAAGGAAGAAGACTCTTAATATTGAAAGTCTT
The DNA here is from genome assembly GCA_000404065.3 of Pinus taeda. Taxonomy (NCBI): domain Eukaryota; kingdom Viridiplantae; phylum Streptophyta; class Pinopsida; order Pinales; family Pinaceae; genus Pinus; species Pinus taeda. The sequence continues at coordinate 3,605 of APFE030037276.1, read as the reverse complement.
GGAGATGTGCTTATAAATGTGCAAGATGTTGATGTTGCAAGAAGCAGATGTCAAGATGAAAAGCCATCATAAAAGGTGACTTTGATTTGATGTTCATTTTTTGAAACAGGGCTACCGAAAGAGAGTTGTAGATTTCACTTGCAACTAGTACTCATGGGAATGGATGGAAGATCCTGAAAGAAACATGACTTGGAAGAGGTAGCTACGTGAAGAAAAGCCTGATATGGGCTGAAAGATCACTTTCCGATGCAAAGAAGGATGACATGACTATTGGATCAACACTATGGTTCATTGAAAGGAAAGTGATGGATGGCCTATGCCCTACAAAGAAAATCTAGAATATGAAGGTTCCATAACGAAGAAGGTGAAGTTCATGACATCGAAAGGAGAAGCCCTACAAGTAGTTGATAGTACCATGATCTCCACCAAAGCGCAGATAGTTGTTGTTGGTAACAAGTCCCTAGTTAAGAGAGAACTTAGACAAGTCCCTAGGTAAGAGGGAGCTTGGGTATATTCTTTTAATAGGAATGAGTATATCTTCCCTAGTTGAGAGGGAGAGATAGACACATCATTTTTGTCTTCATGTTGTGAAGAAACAATGGAGGATTGGGTAAGAATCTGAGATTGATTCTGATACTTTTTGAGGATGTGGTAGGGCATCCAATAGGTAAGAGTAGTCGAAGATTAAATTCCTTAAGGATGTGGTATTCCAAGATAGGAATTGTCCTAAAAGGACATACCCTGTGAACACCCAGGTAGGGTATGTGCCTTGAGAGACAATGATGATGGTGTCTATCAGCCATTGGTCTCGCCAACATTGTTCTCTGAACCTGTGGAGAGATAGAGTTGTTAGTCAAGGCCTTGCTATGTGACAACGCTACTTGGTATGATGAGATAATTTGGCATAAGCTAAGAAAGTAGCTTATGAGATGGCTTACCAATCCAACTCTTCTTATGACAATTCTTCAATTTGAGAACGTCCAATTACCATGTATGGAATATGAATACCTCCCTAGTTAAGAGGGACTGTTGAAATATGTAACTAGGTTCAACCTTCATAATCACATATGTGATCATGAATTTATGTATTTGATGTGAAGAGAAAAAATAAAATTATTATTGTCATTCTTGAGGCATTGTCCTAAAAGGACATACCCTGTGAACACCCGGGTAGGGTATGTGCCTTGAGAGACAATGATGACAGTGTTTATCAACCATTGGTCTTGCCAGCATTGTTCTTTGAACCTGTGGAGAGATAGAGTTGTTAGCCAAGGCCTTGTTATGTGATGTGACAATGCTAGTTGGTATGATGAGATGCTTTGGCATAAGCTAAGAAAGTAGCTTATGAGATGGCTTACCAATCCGACTCTTCTTATGACAATTCTTCAATTTGAGAATGTACAATTACCATGTATGGAATATGAATACCTCCCTAGTTAAGAGGGAGTGTTGAAATATGTAACTAGGTTCGACCTTCATAATGACATGTGATCATAATTTTATGTATTTGATCTGAAGAGAAAAAATAAAATTATTATTGTCATTCTTGAGGCATTGTTTTCATGCTCAAGGTTATTTGGTTTATAGGTCAAGCACCCATTGAGTTCTTCTAGGGCTTGTCTTTGAGTCAACAAGCCATAAGAATCATTGTCATGTGTGGAAGACCCTTTTTGGCATGTTACATATTGTAAAGAAAATTTTATTTGAGTCAAAGACCCTCCAAGAACTTGTCAACATGCAAGCAACAAGTCAGCCTATCAGATAGTAAATTCAGCCTCCTCGACATGAAATGTCCACCTAATAAGGCTCTCTAAAAGCCTATATATAAGAGGGAAAACGATCACATTTGATACCATCCAAGCAGCTCACAACAAAATCGATCAAGTGAAGAGAAGGACACCTAAATCAGCAAAGAAGAAGAGGATTCTAAAGAAGAAGTAATCGAGATTTGGGAACTGTTTTTAGGACATCATTCTTACATGAGGGAAAGAGAACTAGGGCACATTAAAGTTGCACCAAGTTCAAATTGCAATTATCAAAAGAAGTTGAGGCTTGGGTCAAACAAAGTCTCCCTTGCAAGCCGAATTGACAAGAAGAAGAAGTCATCTCAAGCGAAGGAGAGAAGAGGACAAGAACATCATAAAATATCACACATTCCATCTAGGGTTTCTGCAGAAGGGGCTCAGAATTGCAAGTCAAAATTGTAGTCCAAGGTTGAAAGTGCAAATTCTAGGTCAAAGGAAAGATTGCTGCTACTACAAGGAAATATTGAAATAGTTTGACTTTGCTAGAAGAGGAAAAGGTTGGCTTGGTCTTGGAGGAGTCTTGGTCTGTTAAAATTGGCAACTAGGGCCAAACTCCATGTGGGTCATCTTATTTATGGCAATCGATATTTTTCCTAGATTCCTCTTGTCGAGAGGTGTAGGATTAATCTAAAGATCATCCAATTCCAACAAGTATTTATGAAGATATGAATTTATTTGTATTTACTTGACAAATTGTCAAGGTCGGCCAGCAGTTAAAATGTGTGGCACACATGCCCAACAAATCATATAAGTACAAGTGATGTTGATTCATTATCATCTCATCTCATCTCACTCATTCTTCTCTCTCTCTCCCCTTAGCTTTGGGTTACACAAGGAGCAGCTCACACATGGGAAGGAGGAGGATGCAGAAGAGCAAGGAAGACGCAGAAAGAAGGACGTAGACTCTGCTGAAGGTCTTTTTGACCAACGTTGACCAAGCATTGACCTTAGAAGAGTGCAGCTTTGGTGTGGTTGCCTCTCCTAGGTAGGCCATAGATTGTGGCACACAAACCGAGGTAATTTGACCTCTGGTTTGACCAGCATTCACTGCCCTAGTTTGGGGCAAAAGGTTGACTTCAGTCAACAATAGTTTGACTGTGTTTTTGGGGCTGTTTAAGGGCTGCTTCTTTAGGCTGTTCGAGGACTAGTTGATCGAGAAATTGACCAAGCATATTTGAAGTCAATTTCATCTTGTTTGACCAAGTTTGACTTTACTGATCTAGGATTTGCTGCTGCTAATATAAAATTACAGAATTCTAATTTTGTGCTATTTCTCTCTGCTAAACTATTGAAGATAAAAGAAGATTTGATCAAAGGGTTTCCCTACATTGGGGTTTGTCGTTGGCTAGCTGCCACATCTTGTGTCTCTTGTCTTGGCTTGTTTTTTGTTGATCGTTTAATGTTCTATATGCACTTTACTTAATGTATATGTGATTGTTAATCAGTGGCTAACAAGAAGAAAAGAAGTAAATTGCTCTAAGCATAGAACATACCATAATTTAACATAGAATTGGCGCTGAGGTGAAGACAAACCCCAAGCAAGAGCAAGAGAAATCACCGAAGGTTGGCAAGGCTATCCTAAAAACTTCATGGGGTCCTCAACACTCTTCCCCGTCGAAGACAAGCTCCGTGAGAAGTTTGACTATCACAGATGGAAAATGTCTCTCAATCTGACTTTAGAAGATCACGGAGTGTTGGACCATGTGAGAGGCAATATTGTTGCGCCTCCATCAAATGCATCCACTGCTGCCAGAAGCAAGTGGACCAAGGGAGAAGTAAAAGCAAAGAAGATCATCTAGG
>APFE030037275.1:287398-298727 GCA_000404065.3 Pinus taeda | reverse complement strand
GGCAACGGCTATTATGAGACATTACCAAAATTCAGAACGTGTCTACATACGATGAATATCTCTTCTCCCTTCTCCTATAAAAGCCCGTTCCCCATAATGAACGGGCTAGTTCAGAGTTTTTGGAGATTAAAGCAAAGGAGCAAACAAGCTAGTGTGAGAGAGATAATCTTTTGAGCTGAATGTTCAAAGTAAGGTTATGCTGCCGGATTGATGAGAGAGGAAGTGTTTTTGCGAGACGTGTCGGACTGGCTTCCCACCCAACTAGAAGAGTTTTACAGTGTCAAGCCTTAAGTGGTTGTAATCTCTTCTTTCATTACTTTAATGCAAAGCGACTGTCATTATGGTTTCATTTATGTGTTACATCGGTGATATGTGAATTGTATCTTGCTTGACTGGTACATAGCTGTATGTTTTTGGATTTTACGCTTGTTGTGGTTTATTCTTCACTTGTGCAGGTATCTATGTGCGAATAGCGACCCGCCGGAGATAGAGGATAGGAGCGACACTTTCCCCCACAACAAACAAGCGTTGGATCCCAGGTTGGTCTCCTAGATCGACTTTTAAATTATATAGCTAGAAACTTGCATGCAGCGTGATTGATTGTTGCTAGACCCCTTCGGGGCTAGTGGGATCCACCTCTGTCTGCAGAGGGGATTTACCTCCGCAACAATGTATATCCAAGCCTTGCGAGAATAATCATTTGTAAAAGGGAGGTAATATAAATATCCTCCCAAGGAGTTCATAGGCATCATACTGGATATGTCTGAGTGAACCAACTACAATATATCAGAGATCTTGCTTTGGCTTGAGGGGAATGGTCCCCTTTTGAGATTTCCTTCAGCACATCCTAGACATACACGTTCTGGCTCTAATCTGAACTTGAGCATCCTGGCCACCATCTTTCTTACATCAGGTAGAGCTTTATAATGAGGGTGAGAAAACCTCCAATGCCATAGTTTAGACTGAAGAGATGTGTCATAAGACATGACACCTAGCAAACTTCCTCCGACCTGGTATAATGAATCAACTCGAAACCCAAGATTAAAAGCATATTTAAAGTTATTTTTCCATACACATACCTTGCCATCGTTGAAGGCCACCTCGTAGCCTTTGTCTTCCATTGCTGAAATGGACACTAGGTTCTTTTTTAGATCAGGTACATATAATACATCTTGTAAGTGGATGGTATTACCCTGATTCAATTGAAGAGTGAAATTTCCTACGTCTTTCACGGGATATTTTGAATTATCCCCAAGAATAATTTCTAGGTTGGCTTCCTTCTTTATCAGATTATAGAGAGCTTCTTTGTAACTAGTGAAGTGCCTTGAGACACCACTATCATTAAGCCAATTTCCCATCGAGTTTGGGGGGGTAGTAGTAGATAGAGTTGCTAGTAGATAATATTCATCTTTCTTATTGTTAACAATGTTAGATTCATACCTGGAATTTCTTGCCTTCTTGAATGGTTGTCCTCTTCCTTGATTTCCAACACTTCTTTTACCTCTGCCATTTGACCTGCCATTCCTTTGATTGTCTTGAGAGGGATTTTGATCATCGTCTCGGTGTGAGTCCCTTTTATCAGGGCATTCCCTTGCATAGTGACCTGTTTTATCGCAATTGTAACATCGACCATTTCTACCACCCTTTGGTCCAGCATTTCCTTTGAATTTAGCCCCAGAATTGTTTCTTCTTTTAGTATGAGAAGAAAAGGCAGAGGGATGACCTTTAAGTATGGGGATTTATTGCTCTTCCATCCTTGTTTCTTCTTAAATGCATGTGGCCATTAATTCCTCAAATCCAGGAATTACATTATTTTTTAGAAGAGTATTTCTGAATATATACCATTCAAATGGTAGTCCTCCAAGATTTGTGAGTGTCATTTCCCTGTCAGGAATTACCTCCCCGATAGATAGGAGATCGTTGTTGATCTCAGTGATCCTTAAGAAATATTCTTGCATACTCTCATATTGTCCCTTCTTAATTTCTTTCAGCTTATTTCTAAGAAACAAGACTTTATTTACATCATTAACTTTAAATAAACTCACTATTCTATCGTAGATTTCCTTGGAAGTGTTCAGCTCGGAAACATAGGCCACCAAGCGCTTATTTATAGAGTCCCAGATGACCTTCCTTGCTTTGACTCCTCCGTTGCTCCATTTGTTCCTAGTAGCAGCAGATGCATTTGATGGAGGTTCAACAATTCTGCCTCTCACATGGTCCAACCCTTCCTATTCTTCTAATGTTAGATTGAGAGACATCTTCCATCCGTGAGAGTCATACTTCTCACGGAGTTTGTCTTCAGCAAGGGAGTGTGTTGAGGACCCCATGATTTCTTTAGGATAACCTTTCCAACCTTCTCTTTGATGATTGCTCTTGCTCTTGCTCTTGCTCTTGCTTGAGCTTTGTCTTCACCTCAGCTCTGATACCATGTTAAGTTATGGTATGTTCTATGCGTAGAGCAGTTTACTTATTTTTCTTCTTATTACCCATAGATTAGCAATCACATTGTTATGAAACTAACTCGAGAAAAGATAGAAAAGATAGACCAACGCCTTAGAATTTAGCCTCTTCGATGGGGCAACCTCCTTTACATTACATAAATGAACAATTCTTGGATGATACAAATGAAAAGACCTCCTTTCTATATATAGGAGTCTAAGTGGTCATTATATAATCAGAGCCTACATAACAATGATAATGTAAGGGCACAATAATAACAATAGTGGGCTTCTATGGAGCACAATATTAACAATATGGGCACTACATGGGTACATAAATATAATAAGGGGGTTGTACTAATAATAATAAGGAGTTACACTAGTAGTATAGGGGCCTAACATTCCCCTCTCCTTCAAAAAGTGTTGTCCTCAACGCTTGAGTAGTTCTTGATTCTTCTATATAAATTTCTTGTCCTTCGATGTGGAATCTTCAGCGGGTAAGTTCTTCCACTTGATGAGATACTCTGAAATTGATTGATTTAGTAGCTGTCGGGTTCTTGTTTCTGTGACTGCTCCAGGTTCCAATATGATTTTTCCTTCCTCTTCACTTTCTGGCAATATTGTTTGAATTGGGATCTTTTGCAACTTTTGAATAAGTGACCATACTTCTTCATCCTTCTTCGATTCATCCCTTGCTTCGTTTATCCAATCTGGTTGGATAATAGAAATAGAATAAAATAATGCTTCCACATCCTCATCCTTTCTTGAGAGTGCACCTGCAACAAAATTTTTCTTCCATTTTCTATAGATGATGTCAAAGTCATAACCCAACATATTTGTGACATATTTTTTCTGTTCTTCTAAAGATAATAGTTGTTCTAAAAAGTATTTAAGACTATCATGATCCATTTTTCCTTGAAGAATCTTCCCATTCGGTAAGGTTGCCATTTTTAAGTGCATGTAGTATTGCCAACATTTCCTTCTCATAAATAGCTTGCTTGAGATGTAGCAGTAAAAATACCCAATCACCTACATCAAAACAATTTTCACTACGATGTTGATCTACCTGTTGTTTCATTCGATTTTGCACCAAAGTGGCATTATCCTTTAAAATTTGGAGAACTTGTTGTTGATGCACGATGTGATCTTTTACCACTTAAACCTTTTTCTTTTTGATATGTCCTTCTATCTTTAGAGTTTGAGGAGTGATAATTTCTTCCAATCCTTTACAAGATATGGTCGGATTCATTTCTTGATGCTCGATGTCATCTTTCACTTTTTGAACATTTTTCTTCTTGATATGTTCTTCTATCTCGATAGTTTGAGGAGTGGTAATTCCTGCCAATGCTTTACAAGATATGGTTTGATTCATTTCTTCTATCTCTGGGGTTGGATCCTAGCGTATATCCTCTTCTTTTGATGTTTATTGATCCTTTTCTTCCTCCTCTTCATACTCTATGTAAAATAATTTCTTATCAAGACACTTATGACCTTTAGTGCATTTGCTATCACAATTGTAACAAAGCCCTTTTTCTCTTTTTTCTTCCAATTGTTGTGGTGTAACCCTTGTAGGTTGTGGAAGGCTAGGAGAAACAACACTTCCATCTTCATAGCTGTGAGGGGTAGAATTCATTGTTGGCATAATTTTACTTTCTAGTATGTCACAAAGCCCTTTTACTCTTTCCAATTGTTGTGGTGTTGCTCTAAAGAAGGTGTTGCTCTTTGTATCCTCATAATGTGATATCATTTCCTCCATGAAAATTGACCAAGTAACAAGTTTTTTACGAGAACAAAGCCCTTTATACCATAAAAATTGATCCGGTTCTAAATATGAAGATGCAATACATACCTTTTGTAACAGTGGTACACCATGTAGATCAAAATGTTGCTCCATCTGAAGTATCCAATTTACCAGATCCTTGCCATCAAACTTCCTCATATCACCTTTTCTTGGTTTTAGGAGCTCAATCTTGAAATGACTGTAACTCTGTAATTTTTGTTCTTCCAATTTTGAAATTGCGATCTACAGTAGCCCTCTTTGTCCTCTTTCTAATGCCACCAGTTGGATCCAAATTGGATTCTCCAAGGAAGAGTTATGCCAAATCTCCCACGTTGACATGATTATAGACTAGTTCAATAGAGAGAACTTGTATGACGTGCCACATGTCACTGTTTTGACCTTTGGATCTAAAAAATGTATACAAGAAACTACAGTCCGTCCTCGTTCTACAACTTCTTATGAAATTTCAATTTGATGCTCAAAACAAAAGTTATGACTATTTTCCCCAAGTCACATGTTTGGAATGTAATTCAGGAGTCTCCAAAAACACCAACTTCCTCAAATCATATCTCCGCAAATATTGTGCTAAAAACTCTGAAATTTGGACTTGAGGTTCACTGCCATTTCTACTCAAATGGATTTTTTTTTTGCTTCTAAAACATCGTAGAAAATTTTTTATAGTGAAAATGCTAGATGACCTATTTGGAGTAGCGAAACCCTAGAATCCAAAGCTTTGATACCAAATGTTATGAAACCAGCTCACAAAAGATAGAAAAGATAGATCAATGCCTTATAATTCAGCCTCTTTGAGGGGGAAACCTCCATTACATTACATAAATTAACAATTCTTGGATGATACAAATGAAAAGACCTCCTTTCTATATATAGGAGTCTAAGGGGTCATAATATAATCAAAGCCGACATAACAATAATAATGTAAGGGCACAATAATAACAATAGTGGGCTTCTATGGGGCACAATAGTAACAATATGGGCACTACATGGGTACATCAATATAATAAGGGGGTTGTACTAATAACAACAAGGGGTTACACTAGTAGTATAAGGGCCTAATAAAATCAATCTTGAAACCATTTATCCTATCTCTACCTAGCTCATGGAAGAAGTTACTTATGACAGGCTTATGTGGGGGATGAAAGAGGAAGGCTTGATAAGAAATGTGGATTTCAACTCAACAATGGATGAGGGGAGAACAATTTTTCACTATTACTATGCCAAGCACTCTGAAGAAGGAGCTTTCCATGGTCCAACACATTGAGCAAGCACAAGGAACAATGTTGATGAGCTTGTTGGTTAATATTGTGTCATGCGGCATGAAACAAAGAAAGGAAGAGAATGAGAATGAAATTCAACTTAAAAATGACTAAAAGGAGGCTTTAGTGAGCCTTGTTACTACCCCATGCACTAAAATAAAGAGGCTTCTGCAATTGTTCAGTGCAGAGGGGAAGAAGAAGGAGCAAGGTTGAAGGCTTGCTCCTTGTGACTGCATTGTGTGCTAAAAGGAAGAGGAGGCTTAAAGTGAAGTGAATTTTACTTCAACAAAGGCTCCCTACCTGTTGATAATTCTCTCTACACTAAGAGATTCTAGAAAGAATAATTTTTTAGTGTAGTGAGGGGCAACAAGGAACAGTGGAAGCAAGATTAAGCCTTACTACTGTGCCATGCGTTGGGCTTAAGGGGAGGCCTTATATCAACATATTTTTTGTCAAAAAGTGGTCACTATTCATTTGGAATGCACTTTTACTCTTATCCTATTAAATTCTAGCATAATAGTGGCTAACTATTCATTTGGAGAGTGTGTTACACTTAGGGAGACTATAGAAGGATAGGTCACTTAACCTATGAAGGTTCTCACTACATTTTGAAGGGGGGAGGGTCTTTACGTTGTGAAATTTTATTTTTCAAGGGGATGTAACCAGTCCTTTCTATCATCTAGGAGTGCTCTATGTGCTATGCAAGGAAAATATGATCAAAACTTAGTGCAGTGACACAGTACAAGCAAGAAGGGTTAGGTGACCATACTTAAAAGGCTTTTCAATATGTAGTCATTGGAGATGGCCTGAAGAGGGACTTAGTATATAGGTCTTGGAGGAAAATATTGTATCAATTAGGGTCATGAATAACATCATATCATCTCCTGGTGAGAGGGCTAATTCTTTAACAACTTGCACTGGGAAGGAGGACCAAGAAGGGCTCCAAATTGGGTAAGTGTGGGACCAGTAGAATAAAAGAGAAAAATGATCCAAAAATGACTCAAACATGTATCATACACATTTAATTCATCAATAATAATTTAGAGAATACACGTTACTCATTTACAATAGCCACACCTTTAAATGGTAGCAACACAACACCCATTTCTAAGTGCAATAGTTAAAACACCACATTGCGACACTTAGAACACAAGTTGCAACATAAGTGTCAAATGAGACCAAAAATTGTGCTAAGTTGTTGGAATGTGTCTTGACCATTTTATAAGGATATATAGTACCATATAATGTAGGAGATGTGGAGCACTTGAAAGGTATGCTTTTGACAAACAATTTAGTGGCTTTTCAGTAATATTTGTAACCTTTTCCGCATTGTGAATTCAAAGGGATAAAGGATTTTAATAAAATGTGCAAGAATTAACATGGGAAGCTCAATCACTAATAATTGTTGTTTTTCTATACAGGGAGAAGTGGAAGCAAGGAGTTGCCTTCCAAAAGCGGAAAACAGAGGAAGAATAACTGTTGTCCCTCCAGAAGGGAACTGGATGCGAACAAGATCGAGTAAATCAGAGCTAAAAAACCCAGGAAAGGAAGGAGGGATACCGATTCAGCGAACGCGAGAAAGAAAAGTAAAGGATTAACTGATTGGCGAATCCCTCGGGATCTTCGATCCTGAGGGATCGTTGTTTTACTTATCTTTGTTATCTAGATATCTCCTTCGTTACTCTTATATAAAGGAACAACGTTGTTGAGCAAAGGGACGACTGCTTTTGTAATTTTCGGTTTCAGACAAAACTTTGATCATCGAGTATCACTGAGACCTGGTTTATTGTACATTTGTTGATGCGTTAATATAAAAGACTTGGCGTTTATTTCATCTTTGCATCTGGAGTAACCTAAGGCGGTGTACCATTGGCAGCTAAGGGCCCGGCTCCGAAGGACACTTGCTTTTGTATCATTATACTGTGATTTATGTGTGGTTTGCTTCTCTTTATTACTCAGTAATCTGATACATCCTTCATATGCTATGCTATGCTCTGTTATGATCAATACATTAATGATTTTTCCGTGTAATGACTCTGCACTGTATAATTGGATCTCTTCAGAGTTGAATTGCGTCTTTAACCAGCTATTTCTGTTACAGAGCGTCAGTATGAATGTTACTGTCATTGGATCCATGTGACATAACAATTATTGGAACTTGAAAGTAATGTTACTCTGTTTAGAAACATAGTTATATTATCCTTCATTCTCAGATTACTATATTAATGCGAGGCGTGTATACATGGTTGATTATTGTTGTCCCATAATTCATCAATGAGTGTTGTTCCATAAAGTATATTCTATCCAGTTTGCTTGAAGAGAAAATTAGAGTGTGAATCAGTTGGTTTTGACTCGCGAGATTTAGTTCTTTTGATTGCTGTTCCATTTACTGTTGTTCCATTTCCTTTTTGTTGTTCCATTTTACCTTCTTCCGTTCTATTTACTTACCTTTGTTGTTTTGGTGTGAGAGAAGGACTAAGGCTGTAGTGAGCCTCAACAGATGTTGCTTAGCTCCCATACCTATGGTCCATGCTCTAATTTCCTTTCTATCAGTTTCTAGAGGGATGGGTTATCGCTTCCGTACCCTTGACTGATCAACTGTCTTGTGTGATTCTATCTTTTGGGATAACTTAGTTACAGTTTAGCATCTGTTTACTGTTGTATTTTCTGAACGCTATACTACTAAGCATTACTCTAACGAATAGCCTCGAATTGAGTTACTCTTTGCAATAACAAAACGCTCCCGGATTGATTTATTAATGTAGGATAATTAGAGGTGTGAGAGACCCTAGTTATAGCTCTACATTTTGGCACCGTTGCCGAGGAAAGAGTATAGCCATTTGCCATTTACAGAGTAGTGCGCAAATCCGCTAGGGGGGGTTTGGATTTTAAAAACGGAAGGGAAGAACCTACGTACGGAGCATGTAAAAGCCCTGCTCCACCGTCCGCTCTCTTAGCAGAATTACTAGTTGAATAGGATTTAGTAGTTTTTAGAGTGCATGACTAAGCAAAAAAAGCCAGAAAAGAATATCAAACCTCCAACCAAACCCGAAAAAGCCAAAGGGCCGGTGACCCTTGGCCGAACAACCTTCATAGACGAAATCTATAAGAAAACTGAATCTCAGCCGTCGGTAGGCCCCAGAAAGATTAATTCTAAACAGCCTACTAGCTCCCTTCAGGCCACAGCATCACCATCTCGAGCCTTTGCTGAGGTGCATAGTCAGACTGATGAACAGGACTTTCAAGAAATTGAAAATTCTGTTTCAGAACGACTGCAGGAAGGGAACTTAAGCAACCTTTGTGAAGGAGAAGGGGAAACATGGGAAATAGGAGAGCCAAGATCTCCTCCTAGGATAATCCAATCGTTAAATAGCCCAGATAAGGGGAGCACGGCAAAAATCATTATTGAAGGCACCCCATTCCCTCAGATAGAAATTCCAGATAGGGGAAGTGTTATTAAAACAATTTCTGCCAAGGTCGTTCCTTCTCAACCTAGGAATACCCTCCTAGAAATTCTGGAAGGTTATTGGCATATATTCGATCCTATGGCGCAGAATCAGCCAAATACTCAAATTTCTACATTACAATATCCTATAGTGGATTCTGCAGCAAATGCGCCCATGAAAGCGATCCCTCTTCAACACATCCCTATGTTTCATGGACTTACATCAGAGGACCCTGATGCATTCCTATTTGAATTCGATGTGCTATGTAGGGGATACGACTACACCACTGACCCCCAAAAGTTAAAATTGTTCCCCTCCACTTTAAAAGGGGCGGCTCTAAGATGGTTTATGGGTTTAGGTGGTGGAGTCATAAACAACTGGGAACAAATGAAAGAATCTTTCCTAAAGAAATATCAGGATTACTCTAGGTCGAGAGAACTAAAAGATGAAATCTTCCAAATGACAGCTAGAACAAATGAAACTTTAGAAGAATATGTAGAACGTTTCCAGTATAATTTACAGAGATCCCCCTATGCATCACTACCTCTGCCTGATAATGTGTTGAAAACTGCATTGATTAGAGGCATGAAAGAACAGTGGATTGAAACATTGAATATCATGGGAAAAGGGGATATTTATCAAGAGAATTTTGCTGACATCGTTGATTTATGCATCAGGAGTTCAAGAGGCAGCACAAGGATAAAACCAACAGAATATGATCAGTTTGTCAGAGATAACAAAATATCAGCAGAAGGAGTAACACGTGTAGAACTTGGAAATTTATTAGAAAATTTTAAAACTGATATTTTGGGGACATTAACTACACAGCTTGATATTGTGCAGGCTAAACAAAAGCAGATAGAGGCGGAACAAAATCTGGCGATTTTCTACCCTCGATGTAGAAGAAAACATAGCCACAAGGAATGTCCACTGGATGCAGTTCAAACATTTTCTATCTGTACAAAAGATCACCTTACTGAGAGTTGCCCCTCACTTCCTGGATTGAAGGCAGTATATAAGGAAGCGGAAGAAGAACCAGAGCCAGCATACTTCGTTAAACAGCATTGCCAATGGCAACCTAGGCAATCTGGTATGTTTTCGGACCCAACTTCTTCTTTCCAGCCTCCGCAGTATAATTCTCAGCAATATAGTATGTGGCAAAACCAATCTCCACCCCCATTTCCGAACTGGTCATCACAGCCATTTCCTTCTCCAAATCCATGGATGAATCAAACAGGCCAATTCGGCTGGCCAAATTTTCCCTACGCCCCACCATATTGGCAGAATAACTCAGTATCCTCCACAATGGATCCCCCCTACTTCACAATGGTTCACCCTGGCAGACAAACTGGCCAAAATCGACATATCATCAGCCAACAGGAACTATTCCACTCCCTCAACCGACTCTGCCAGCCTTACAACAAAACCCCCAGTCTAATCTGAGACCGCAACTCCCAGCCCAACCCAATCCCAATCCCAATAATGGACCGGTCCAATCCCTCCAAATCATAGAAACATCAGAAATCGGACCTGATCTAAGGGAGTGCAATGATCTTCAGTTAATATCTGGATGTATAATAGAAACAGAGGGAGACAAAACAGTTCACATTGAAGATCAGTTACCAATAGAACAACTGTTACAACAAGAGGGTATAAATAAGGAATAGACCCATCATCAAGCAAGTACATCCTCTCCTCCCTTCCTGGAACGATTAGTCATACCACAACCAGTGCAATATCCAGACTTTGACATTCTGGGAGAGTTACAAAACCTGTACATAAGAATTCCATTCCTCCAAGGCATTCAAGACATTCCTATATACGCAAAAACTATAAAAGAATTGTGCATAAAAAAATCAAGGAGGAATACAACCACTAACCCAAGAGTTCAAGTAGTCGGTACTTTATCTGACCTATTATCAGGAAGAGAGACACCCATTATATATGAAGATCCCAGAAATCCAATTGTAACTGTTCAAATCTATGGTCAGACCCTGACTAATGCTTTAGTTGATCTAGGAGCTGCAATCAATATTTTGACAACCTCTACCTGCCAAAAGCTCGGCATTACATCAGTAGAACCTACTTCTACTTTGTTAGAATTGGCAGACCGATCTATAGTTCGACCGGAAGGTACTCTATATGATGTCATGGTTTCTGTAGATTCTTGTGAATATCCAACCGATTTCCTGATAATTAATCCAAAAACCCGACTGGATGGACATCCGCTAATTCTAGGAAAACCTTGGCTTGCTACTGCCGATGCTTACATTGGTTGTCGGCAGGGAAACATGACCATAACTAAAGGACCAAACATTAAAAATCTAGTTCTATATCCTCCAGCACAGCCAAGCCTTCCAATGATCAAAACTAACCAGCATCCTGTGTCAT
>APFE030037275.1:234967-278798 GCA_000404065.3 Pinus taeda | reverse complement strand
GCTAGACCAGGAAACTGATTTAAATCCTGGCCCTTTTGTTGGCGATATACAATTCCAAGCCTTTATCTCATTTGGGGTTAATCAGCTGAAAAGGCTCAGAGCTTATAACACCTTTCAGAGACAGGAGAATAGCCTAGACTTATGGGTACGAGCCGAACCTAGAGACCTAGTGACGCTGTGGAGAGAGCATAGGAGCCTTATGAGGATCCCGGGTGTCATCGAGATATTAAGACCCATGCACGAAGACTTGATCCGACATAGTCTGGAATATTTCCTGACTATTAAAGACCTTGCCATCGATGCTACAAAATTCCGATACCAGACCTCTAGCCCAAACATCCAGCTCAGGGAGCCATTCAAATACGAGAATTTTGAGCTGGCTGCCAGCCGATTGAACCTTTATGGGGAACGTATTCTGCAAGTAGGGCCATCTTGGTTGGGGTATCGATTTCATAGTCCAATTATTTGGCACCTTGCACCCGGATATCAGGCCTTGTATGAAATGCCTACGGATCAAATAAATCAGTTCTTTGATAATCTAGTTGCTCATCACAGTTGTCGGCCTCCTCACGAGATCCCCTCTCCGGCCTATTCTCTCACCGTCTTGCATGTCAACTATAATGTTTTCATGAGGGCATGAAACAGGGTAAGCAGGGGGGTGTGTGGAGCACTTGAAAGGTATGCTTTTGACAAGCAATTTAGTGGCTTTTTAGTAATATTTGTAACCTTTTATGCATTGTGAATTCAAAAGAGATAAAGGATTTTAATAAAATGTGCAAGAATTAACAAGGGAAGCTCAATCACTAATAATTGTCATTTTTCTATGCAGGGAGAAGTGGAAGCAAGGAGTTGTCGTCCAAAAGTGAAAAGCAGAGGAAGAATAACTGCTGTCCCTCCAGAGGGGAACCGGATGCAAACAAGATCGAGTAAATCCGAGCTGAATAGCCTAGGATAGGAAGGAGGGATACCGAGTCGGCGAACGCGAGAAAGAAAAGTAAAGGATTAACCAATTGGCGAATCCCTTAGGATCTTCGATCCCAAGGGATCGTTGTTTTACATATCTTTGTTATCTAGATACCTCCGCCGTTACTCTTATATAAAGGAACAACGTCATTGAGCAAGGGGACTACTACTTTTATAATTTTAAGTTTCAGAACAAGCTTTGATCATCGAGTCTCACTGAGACCTGGTTTAATATACATTTGTTGATGCGTTAATATAAAAGACTTGGTGTTTATTTCATCTCTGCGTCTGGAGTAACCTAAGGCAGTGTACCATTGGACGCTAAGGGCCCGGCTCCGAAGGACACTTGCTTTTGTATCATTATACTGTGATTTATGTGTGGTTTGCTTATCTCTATTACTCAGTAATCTGATACATCTTTCATATGATATGTTATGCTCTGTTATGATCAATATGTTAATGATTTTTCCGTGTAATGACTCTGCACTGTATAATTGATCTCTTCAGAGTTGAATTGCATCTTTAACCAGCTATTTCTGTGATAGAGTGTCGGTATGAATGTTACTGTCATTGGATCCATGTGAAATAATACTTGTTGGAACTTGAAAGTAATGTTACTCTGTTTAGAAACATAGTTATATCATCCTTCATTCTCAGATTACTATATTAGTGCGAAGCATGTATATATGGTTGATTATTGTTGTTCCATAATTCATCAATGAATGTTGTTCCATAAAGTATATTTTATCCATTTTTCTTGAAGAGAAAATCAGAGTGTGAATCAGTTGGTTTTGACTCGCGAGATTCAGTTATTTTGATTGTTGTTCCATTTTACTGTTGTTCCATTTTACCTTCTGTCGTTCTATTTACTTGCCTTTGTTGTTTTGGTGTGAGAGAAATTCTAAGGCTGTAGTGAGCCTCAGCAGACGCTGCCTAGCTCCCAGACCTATGGTCCATGCTCTAATTTCCTTTCTATTAGTTTCTAGAGGGATGGGTTATTGCTTTCGTACCCTTCACTGATCAACTATCTTGAGTGATTCTATCTTTTGGGATAGCTTAGTTACAGCTTAGCATTTGTTTACTTTTGTATTTTTTGAACGCTATACTACTAAGCATTACTTGGACGAATAGCCTCGGATTGAGTTACTCTTTGCAATAACAAAACGTTCCCGAATTGATTTATTAATGTGGAATAATTAGAGGTGTGAGAGACCCTAGTTATAGCTCTACACCGGGCAGTGTAGTTTGTATTCTCGCTCTCCTTGCAGCTGCTTGGAGCGCTAAGACTATGCTACCATCATGTAGTCATCGGGCCGGATACTCAGTGTATGGCTTCAATCGGCTACCATTAACCTTTCTGGGAAATGGATCTCCATTTAATTTCATAGGCTAAATTTCTCCACCATCGGTAATCTCCTTGATAACATACGGCCCCAGCCAATTCATCTGAAATTTTCCTGGAAACTTATCAAACTTGTTGTCATATAATAAAACTAAATTGTTTACCTTGAAGGTGCATAGTTTGATGTGCTGATCGTGCCATTCCGTTTTGCGCTCCTTCTGAACTTGTTGATGGAATCCAGCCAAGAATCTATCTTCCTCTATCTTTTTTAGCTGCGTGAGCCACTCTTCTAATGCTCCGCGGTCCACCATCCCTGCGAACGTCACTATGCATAGACTAGGCATAATGTATCCCATCAGCATCACAGCTTCTACGGCATAGACCAGCCTGAAAGTTGTCTATCTAGTCAGCTTCTTACAAGTAGTTCTATAAGCCCATAACATCACTAGTATGCGCATGTCCCAATAGTTCATTTTCACATTGCAAACCTTTGTCAGTGCATTAGCCAATATCTTATTAAACGCTTCCACTATCCCATTGGCCTAAGGATGATATGGCGTGCTTTTTTGATGATAAACTTGGAACTCTTTGATCAACACACTGATTGTTTCATTAAGGAAGTGCGTACCATGATCACTCATCAAAATGTTCGGGAAACCAAACCTGGTCAACACATATTCAAATAAGAACTTCGATGTTACTACCCATGTACAATCTTTCATGGGTTGTGCCTCTTCCCATTTGGTCAAATACTTAATCGCGATGATGATGTACCACGCACCCGTCTTATTTCCTAGAGGCTGAATTAGTCCTACAAAATCAATTTCCCATTTGTTGAATGGTTGTAGTGATACCTACGGATTCAAAGGTAGTTCATCCCTCCACGATGGCCTATTGGTTCTTTGACATGCATCACACACCCTACAATAAGCTTTGGAATCCTTATGCAATGTAAGCCACTACAACCCAATGCACAAAATCTTCTACGTTGTTGCTTTTCCTACAAAATGGCCTCTTGCATCTCCTCCATGAACTTCATCTAGGATACTGCTTCTTTCAAAATCAAGCACATGGCACCGCAGTATCTTGTTCGATCCCATTTTATACAAATGACCTATAATAATAGGAACATTTGTGTCACACACCACCAATTCCTTCTTTTGTTGACTCGTGTATCCTTGTGGAGCCATTCTCGTAGTCAGGAAGTGGATGATGTCTGCAAAATGGTTGTCTTCCATGTGCACCACAAAGAGTTGCACATCAGGCACCACCTCCTCTAAGTTGGTAGGATCCTCTCTGGTTTCAATGTGCGACAAATGACCTAGTCCTCCATTAAATTTCCCTGGATTCACAATTACTTTGAAATCATACTCTTGAAATAAGAGCATCCATCTGCATATTTTCCCCCCAACACAAGTTTGTTGACCAATTACTTTAATGCAGAATGGTTTATGTACACCTTAAAGTGTCTGCCTAGCAAGTAATTCTTGAACTTCTGGAGCGTGTACACCATATCCAACTCTTCATGCTCTGTGGTCAAATAGTTATTTTCAGCCTTGGATAGCTTCCTGCTCGCAAATGTTATCAGGTGATCTAGTTCTCCTTCACTGGCCTGTGTCAATATTTCTCACAGCACAAAACACGACGCATCCACATGCACATGAAATTCCTTTTTCCAATCGAGGAAGACTAGGATCAGCGCAATGACCATTTTTTTTCTTTCAATACATCCAAGATCTACTAACATTCTTCACTCCAACAAAATGTAGACTCCTTCTTCAATATCTTTTCCATTGGTGCGGTAATCTGGGCATAGCTCTTGATGAACTTTCAATAATATCCAGTGTGACCCAGCATTGCACACAGCTATTTAACACTCCTTGGCACCTCCAAGTTAATTATGACTACAATATTAATAGGGTCCACCATTAATCCTTGTCTTCACACTACATGACCCAACAAGATTCCAAAAGGGATGCAAAATAAACACTTCCTCAAGTTTAGTGTGATCTAATACCTCCGACATGTATCTAGCATCAAGCACAAACTAGCTACATGGCAATTTACCAAGACTATCCAATCATCAAAGTATACCTCCAAAAATTTGTGAGTGAACTCTTTGAACACTGCAATTACTACGTGTGAAAAGGTCACTTGCACATTCTTAAGTCAAAA
This sequence comes from Pinus taeda, assembly GCA_000404065.3. Classification (NCBI taxonomy): domain Eukaryota; kingdom Viridiplantae; phylum Streptophyta; class Pinopsida; order Pinales; family Pinaceae; genus Pinus; species Pinus taeda. The sequence continues at coordinate 274,318 of APFE030037275.1, read as the reverse complement.
ATACATTACACTATACTAAAAACATCCCTACTCGATCATGAAGGTCATATTACTCCTGTCTTCCACCGCGATCTTTATCTGATGGTATCCATCGAACCCATCAGTAAACAAATAGGCCTCCTACCCACCAACATTATCTAACACTTCATCTGTGAACGGAGTTGGAAAATGATCATGAACGCAAGTATCGTTCATCTTCCTGAGATCTACGCAAATACTTATCTCATCCTTCTGTTTCTTTTCCTGAACCACATTGGACTCACCCAATCAGACTCATCCACTGGTTGAATTATACCCATTGCCAACATCTTGTCCAACTCCAAGTAGACCATTTCCTTGTACTTAGGATTAAGGTGATATGGCCTCTGCTTCATAGGCTTTGCATCTGGTTTCAACATTATTTTCATTACTCCTAAAACGCCGATTATCCCCTTCAATTCTGAAAACTTTGTAGGGAACAAATCCTGGTACTCGAGGAGAAACGCAGTGACCTTATCCACTGAAGCATCATCCCAGTAGTCCCCTATATTCACAAACTTCAGCTCCGCCTTTGTTCAAATGTTCACTTGTCTAGTTTTCAGTGGCGCAGTGATATCTGGATTCTCTATCTACGACCCCTCAACTTCGCAGTCACCTTCTTCCTCTGGGATATTAATGTTCCTTGGATCCTCGTCTTCTTCTTCAACAGTCACATTGTAGCACTCTAGCACATGGTGTAGCTGGGTGGTCCGATTAGGTTGAATCAAATCCAAGTGATCCCGTGGAATTATGAAGATCACTGCCTTGACCTCCTACAGCTTTTCATCGATGCACTCGTATCCATCCTCAAAACTAAATGTCATCAAGAATCCTTGTCTCAAAATATCCCATTCAACTGTGCCATGGTAGATCTCTATTTTTGAGTACCAATTCATTGATATTACATCCAAAGTGTGGCAGAACAGATGCGCCCACTTGAGTTGCAGTTCTGCTCCATAAGCATCAGTGCATTTTGTTAAGTGATCATGTGGATCACTCCTCCCATCGTATTTCTCTATCAATCTCACCTTTGGGTGATCAAAGCACACCCTTATCATTCCTATGTATTAGCGCCATCCATCAAAATTGTTTTTATGCGTACCCCACTATCTTGCAAGGATAGCGCCCAGTGCCAAGTACAAGGATTGCAAGCGATGGTTCTTTAGCACTTCACTTTCAAATGCATCCAAAAATTTATCAACATCAGTTAAACCATCATAATAAGGAAAAATTCTTAACTCCAATGATACATAGTGCAATGGTTTAGTCATCATATTACAATGCAGCATAGACACTTCATGTAATTTATTCTGCCAGCGTTCCAATTCCTTATCTGAATCTGATGTGGAGGAGCTTTTGCGGTCCCATGCAATGCATCCATCAGCTGTCAGATTCACCCAATCTTGGTCTCTTTCCATTATCTTATAAATCTGATCCAAATCATTATCTTTCACAGTGGTAGATTGGTTTAGTATAGCGCAATCCTTCTATAGGGTCCAAAGGTACTACTACGCGGAGTGATTTCCTCTCAAATGACATTGTCCGCTTCTTCAAATTTATCACCCTATTCATGTCAATAGCTCAGTCGATCCCAAGGAGTGTCAGGTAGGGATTTTTGTCATAAAAAATCTCTATCACTTTGAAATCAGCCAATGCACTCGCACCTTCAATGTCTAATGTCACTCCCTACAATCTTCCCATGGGGATAATCTTTTTCTAATTCTCCATCCTCAATTGAATCAGGGACAACTGTAGTGCGGGTCTCCCCATTCTCTCCCATTTTTTCTTAGGAAAAAAATTGCATCTAACCTAAGATCTAGAATAACTTGGTCCATTTCATACTCGCTTATTTGCGTGGTGAGCCTCATCTCACGCCCTGTCCTTGCCTTATATTTACCAATTTTCCTGACCACGTGTGGTCCCTTAGGAGCATTTTTTTATTTACTGGCACATTTATTGATCAACTCTTGTAATCCTTTCACGGCCTTTTTGTCGCATAGAAGCTTCATACAAGTCTCCAAAAAGGTCCATTTCTTCAAACTGCTTATCCTAACCTCTTGAGGTAGAAGCCCCAGCGAATCCTTTCTTTGCTTCCATGAAGGTTTCTTTTGTGCACTCTAAATCAAAGCCAACCTCCTTTTCTGGGGCTTTGTGGACCCATTCTCCCTCTTCGAGCTGCTTTCCCTTATCTTTGCCAGTCATCATTCTACTACATAGCACAATATTCACATTAGGATCCTCTTCGCAGGTTTCAACCCTCATCATCTGCAGGTTCTGGGTAGGTTGTTGAGGCTGCATCCCCTTTTCGTGCATCTTAGCTATTAATATAGGGTAGTCTTCTGTCACGGGGTCAAACTGAGTACATTATTAGCATGACAGGCATGTCGGGTTTGTACACTCTCATGCGTAATGTCCTAACCCTCCACAATCATAGCAAATAATGTGTCCTCGATCTCTCGTGGGTCCTCCTTCGCCTCGACCTCGTCTGTGCCCTTGATATCCTCCTCGTGCTCCCCCAGTGCCTTGTTCTGGAGGCTGAGTTTTTGCCTGCATCTGATATGTGAGCATTCTCTCCGTCATTAACTCATAAATATGGAAATTGCGCTCATTGTGACCTCCTAATTTGCAGAAGTTGCAGAAGAGTTGTTGCGGTGTCTGTACAAATTTCTTTAGCAAGTGACAATTGTTTGTCACATGTTTTCCAGCTACGTGAAAAATAGCACACCACAGCACAGGCCATGTATTTGGGCGTGCTTGAGCTTCTAGCCTCAGATGCATTAGCCCTCCTCCTACAACATAATTCATGAAGATAGGGCAATGATCTTTATCATGCCCTTGACTCTCACATTTCAAACACCAAACTTCTTCACGCACCTCAGGAAAAGCTGCTCTATCTTTCTTCAAACTTTGCAACTTTAGGCAAAGATTCAGCAACTCCGCGTGAATCTACTAAACTCCCAAAGCATCATATTCAATTGGTGTCTCATGCAATCTCATCACAATCTCTAGGACTTCTGCCTAGGTCCCAATATTTTAATGTGATAAAGAAAACCTTAGATGAGGCAAGATAGAAGCCACAAATCATTCACGCTACTACCCATCTGTAAGATTAATGTTAGCTTCGTGGATCTTGCATTTCAATCTCTGATCCAACTCCCAAGGTGTCTCGTCAGGCTTCATCATGATTTACTTCAATCCCACGATTGATTGTGCTTCAGACTTGGGCCTATTGAATTCCTTATTTAGCATAGTCTAAATTTATACCAACGCAGTCGTCATGTTATCGGTGCAGTACTTAATATACCACATTAGCACATGATCGTATAAATCAATGATCAACGTTTCTTTCTTCATTTGGTCATCTATGATATTCTGGGCTTGCCATACAACCTTCGAAATGAACCAAAACTGGTTTGGGTCCTCATTTCCTAAGCCCTTGAAAACGGGAAACTTTACTACATTCACCATATTGAACAGTTGCAGAGGTGGTGGCGATGTGGGTGAAGGTGTATGTTGAGGAGGTGAATATGGAGATGGTGTGGATGAATGGGGTATTCGCGGGAACCCTTGCCTTATTAACTGGACAATGCTCTATGGTGAAGCATGTGCTTCTCCTTTTTCATCATTCAGAGGAGGCTCAATCAGCGGGCTATATTAAGGAGTTGTTCTCCTTCTATCCTTGAATAACTTTCCACTTTGTGTAGCTCCAAACCATGGGGGCTTCACTCAATGAACCTCCAACATATCACATGCATTCGTGGCATATTAAATAATGCCCTTAATTTGACTATATATTAGAAAATAACTCTAAAAATCGTATTATATAAACCCATACCAATATGAACCCAATACACCTTCCCAATTTATAAAACCCCTACTTTCACTAGATATTGTAAGTATCCATTTTTTCATTAAGATTTTTTATACCCCTTTAGATTTTTTTCATTAACTTTGAGATCCATTTTTTATACTTGCCAATATAAAAACCCTTTACCCCTATATATCCCCCAATATATTATGCCTTTTTTTCCTCAATATATACCCCCCAATATGAATGCACGTGGTATGCTATTGCTCCCCCAGTGAAACCCCCGAGCTCCAAACATCAAGTAATTGAATAACTTGCTTTTCACACAAGAGAATTTTAGTCCAAGTATTCAAAGATCTCAAATACTTACCTCGTAGTCCCTTGAATAAGTGTCGCTCTTCTTCAATGTAGCTTACCAAGGTATCGACTGTGAACTCTATCAAGAATCCTCCTAAGACGTGATCAAGCCGGTGATTGACAATGCATGCAATCTTACCTTCAGAGGCTTCTAATATTCATACTAACTCTGGAGTCCACACTATTGGATCGTCAAGCCTCCACCTTCCCTAGTCATTTGCCAATTTATCGATCCACTCATATAATTCGACTAGGAACGAACAAAAGAAAATTTAGTTTATCTCTGTGTACAAATACCTGTCCAAGCACTATTCTTTCATCAATTATGGATTTATGTTTTCTTGCGCTACGAATTTGTGGATCTTTCTATCCAACCACTCCTCAATTTCTTTCTTTGTTGGATTCCAGTGATGCGACATCACACATCTGTTTATGCAGATCTCGGTCCTGGCAATGGAACCATTTGTTGGCTTATTGGGTCCTGACCTAGGTTCAAAGTTATGTTTTTCAAACAAATCCCTACAATATTGGCCCTTTTGGCATCAAACTGCAGAGCGCGAACTAAAGTCTCACTCGAAGCAGTATGGGGGGATGTAGGAACCAATTTTCCACACCCAGAGATGAGTGTGATGTCATTTTATGCCCTAAACCTTACTTTGCGCAGATCGATAAGCCCTTAATTCTTATTGATATAACTTCCTTTTATCAACCTCTAGACCTTCGTGAAGGTCTGCGACTGTCTTTTGCAGAACCTAAACAGGTGACTCAACCACATACGTGCCTCTGTAATTACTCTTAGTTATGTATTTACCCATATCGGCTTAAGTGTCTGATAACTTTAACATGCATTAATATATCCTTTGCATAAATAGATATTATTACTTGCATTCTTATAACAATGTAAAACATGTAGAATCACACATTAATACAGTATTAAGTCATACCCCCATTATTCATCATAACATAAATGCATTCATTCACAACATAAGTAAACAGAAAAAACACAAATATTTGTGGAATAATCTCTTTATTGATACTTTAGTTCTTCTTATAGACTCAAGACTACCCTACGCATTCAGTTGTAGGGATCCGTGCACTCAGCTGTGGACTCTAATATAGGCCTTAGCGCACACAGCTGCATAGCCTCTCTTCTTCCCTATCTTTTATCTGCCTTAGACTCTCTAAGACTCTCCTTTTTATACAATCCCATGGTCCACGGACCATGGGTAGGTCTACTAAATATGACACAACTTACATAAAAGAAGGGAAATACCCTTTATGAAACTTTACTATCTACATGCTCTACAACCACAACTTGTGGAGAATTTACACTTTACATAATAAACATTTGGGCTTTCTGCCCCAAAATTGACTGTAGGGGACCCTGTCCCAACAGAAAGTCCCTTTGAAAGGCCAAATTTATCAGTCCAAAAGTAGAGAGTTGGATTTGATTGAGATCCTCAAATATCCCAATCCATTGAACCCCTGATGAAGCAAAGAAAAAAGAAAAAGAGAAAAATAGCCCAGGTGAAAACCTCTATGAGGCACCTAGGGTGGGATCTCAAGATAACAATCTCCCTAAGGCATCCAATGAGCTTGAAGAAAGAAAAATAAATAAAAAACAATTGAAGAACCCTATGAATATTTGAGGGTGTCTTTTAGTTTTTATTGTAGATGGAATTTTTATTATAATCTCAAAGAACCCTTCAAATTCTCAAAATCATATCTTATAGTTGCCCCACAACCTTAATTTTTGTGAGGAAGAAAAGTGAAGTGTTGAGTATTTTTGTGATGAGCATGATAACATAAAGGAATGAAAGTGTATTGAGTTGAAGCTTGAATCTTTCCCTCTCCTCGGCATTATAAAAAAGTTGTTAATTATTTTATGCCTTAATAACCTCAATTGCACATAAAATTCTAGAACCCTATAGAAGAGAAGGGAAACTCCTTGTCCTACTCTAGTAAAATTTGTATTGAGACTATGGAGGGAGGATTTAACTGTAGGGAACTCAAATACTCCTCAAAAATTCACTGAGCACCCTGATGTCACGAACATTTTTTCCAATCACCAATAGTTAGGGTTTTTTGAAAAATTCAAGGGCTTTGGCAATGAAATCACCCACGAGTTTTCCTTGGACCTCCAGCCATAACGAGGACAATATTCCATCACCATAATAAGAGGCCTCATCATTCACTTAAATGAGTAAGCTTTCAGTAGGGTCACCACACTTCCCATGGGGGTGAGGTGGAGAAAAGAGGAAAGGACTAAGGCCATCATAGTAAAGAAAAAAATATTTCTTCAAGATGAACAACTCATAGAGGATAAGAATGGAGTAAGAAGGGATATTTTTCCCTATTCTTGGGATGAAGTAGCCTACAATGTCCTAAAATATATTTTTTATGCATACCAATTTAGGATTCTCTATCAACTCATATTTCAAATGAACTTACCTATCCAAGAAAGGTTGAGCATCCATCATTTCCTTCTTTAGTCGATCAAGGAAATGAGTCAGAGAGTGAAAGGAGGAAGCACTAGTACCTAACACACCATGGGATGATAAAATTAATAGCCATGGATGCCCTAGAATGTCTCCAGAACCTTGTCCATTGGGCTGATTTTGTAGATATTGATAAAGAGGCTTTCCTAGAAACCCAAGCCCAAGATAAGCTAGAACTTGAAGTATCGACAATAGAGGGACAATATGAGGAAGAGGAAGTTGAAATTGAAGAAGAAGAGTCAAAATGAAAAATAGAAGAAGAAGTAGAGGGGGAAGAAGAGAAGATTGAGACACAAACTAAGATAGAAACATAAACAAAAGTTCCTAAAGAGGAGCTAGAAAAGCCTAATGTCACAGGAATAAAAAGAAAAAAGGCTGAAGATTCCACTAGAACATCATCCAGGTCACTAATGAAAAGAAGAATAGAAGAGAAGGAAATCACTCCAAAGGGGAACATAGAGGAGGGAATTGTTGCCACCTTGGAAAAATTAAGTACCCCAACCAATCGAAAGGGAAGGAGACCAAGGCATGACCCCAAGTACTTCAAAATGATAAAAAGTAATAGGATAAGGTAAGGGAATCCTCAACAGCCTTCTCCAACTCGTGTCACTATTAAGGAATTAGTCAACCATTAGGAGGAGGATTCAAGAAAGACAAGAATTAATTAGAGGAAATAACCTTCATGAAAATGAAAGGAAAAAAAACCATAAATCACACAGAAAAGGTTGAGTACCAAGGGAACCAAGATTCCAAAGCATTCCATCAAGATACAGGATGGACCTATAAGGCTACAAGATGAATATGCAAAGCTATAGGAGGAAATAAGGAAGCTACAGGTAGGACCTGTAGAGCTACAAGAAGTACCTATAGAGCTACAAGAAGAGACAAAAGAGCTACATGAAGGTATTATGTAGTTACATGAAGAAAATGTGCAGTTGCAAGAAAACACAAAACAACCATAGGAAGGGACTGTGGGGCTATAGGAATAGAATCTTGACTTACAAGAGCCAGATCCCCAACCAAAGATCAGATCTTATTATGCTTGTATTGAGGTCGGAAATATACTCCCTACTCTCTTTGTAGTCCAACTTTTCTTTGAGTTAGAAAAGGAAAGGGATAGAACCCACAGATTGATGCAAATTTCAAAATTAAAAGGAGTTGAATATGTGGGTATTATGGACAATAAAATGAAATAGATGGGGGAGGAAATGGTTGAAAGCATATTTAATGAAGCCAATATAAAGGACCATATGAAAAATAAAGAATAAAAAGTTGAAGCCTGACTACAAGAGAAGGATGTACAACTTGTCACCATTGCCAGTTTGTTCATGGAGTCCATACTATAGACATAAATCAAAAACCTACTCCCTATTCCTCAAAGACCAATGATGCCATTTTTAGAGTAGAGTATTGGCTTAGTAAGGCTCCTGTCCTTTCCAAAACATCAGAAAAATCATTGATTTTTGCCATAGGTGTAGCATTGAAGATAAGGCTAAGATGGCATAATTTTATATGCACAGTTTAATATTGCTTGACTTGAATGTGTGGGGCCCCAACTCTCAACTAGGATACTTGCAACTGATAGAATTAGCCTCCTTTATGACTCATGAAGAGACCATGGAAGAAGAAATCAAAAGAGCCCTTGTGTGTCAGAGCACAATTACAAGCCCCTCGTCTCATCGTTTCTAACCATAGGCTCATAGCAGAAGATCCAAATATGCAATATACCTATATAGAAAAACAAGAGCAGGATATCCTTCATTTTGAAGACTCCTTCAAATTATTAGGAAATGAGATCCTACAAGCATGTGAAAGAAGGTGGCATACCTTCCCACATAGTTTGAGAATGAAGGAATATCACTCACCATAGAGGTTTAGGAATGATTTGGCTAAAAAAACTTTGTATAAAAGGATAGTCCATATATTGGGAGTTAACTAGATTTGATTCAAGTTCATTCCCCCTTTATTATTGGGATTTCAAGAGAATAGGGACTAGGGAAAGGAACACAAAGAATCAGATGAGATTGAAACGAAGGCAGGATTTCACCTAGAAGAGGCCACCACACTTCCCATGGGGGTGAGGTAGAGAAAAGAGGAAAAAACTAAGGCCATCACAGAAAAGAAAAACTTCTTTCTTCAATATGAACAACCCATAGATAATAAGAATGGCATAAGAAGGGGTATTTTTCCCTACCCTTGGGATGAAGTAGCCTACCATGTCCTAAAATATATCTCATGTGAAGGGAGACTTATTATTGTTTATGCATGAAATTTAGGATTCTCTATCAACTCAGATTTCAAATGAACTTACCTATCCAAGAAAGGTTGAGCATCCTTCATTTCCTTCGTTAGTTAATCAAGGAAATGAGCCGTAGGGTGAAAGGAGGGAAACAATAGTACCTAGCACACCATGGGTTGATAAAATTAATAGCCATGGATGCTTTAGAAGGTATCCAGAACCCTTTTCATTGGGTTGATTTTGTAGATATGGATAGAGAGGCTTTCCTAGAGACCCAAGCCCAAGTTAAGCTAGGACTTGAAGGATTAGCAATAGAGGGACAATATGAGGAAGAGGAAGCTTAAATTGAAGAAGAATAATCAAAAGGAAAGCCAGAAGAAGAAGTAGAGGGGGAAGAAGAGAAGATTGAGACATAAACTAAAACATAAACATAAACAAAAGTGCTTAAAGAGGAGCTAGCCAAGCCTGGTGTCACAGGAATAAAAGGAAAAAAGACTCAATTTGCCACTAGAACATCATCCAGGTCACTAATGAAAAGAAGAATAGAGGACAATTAAATCACTCCAATGGGGAACACAGAGGAGGGAATTGTTACCACCTTGGTGGAAATAAGTACCCCAACCAAACCAAAAGGGATGAGGCCAAGGCAAGACCTCAACTACTTCAAAAGGATTAAAAAACAATAGGATAAGGTAGGGGAAGCCTCAGCCACCTTCTCCAACTCTTGTCACTATTGAGGAATTAGTCAACCATGAGGAGGAGGAATTTGAGAAAGACAAGAAGCAATCAGAATAAATAACCTTCATGAAAATGAAAGGAAAAAGACCATAGATCACACAGAAAAGATTGAGTGCCAAGGGAATCAATATTCCAAAGAAATCCATCAAGCTATAGGAAGGGCCTGTAAATCTACAAGATGGGTCTGCAAAGCTACATGAGGAAACAAGGAAGCTACAGGAAGGACCTGTAAAGCTAAAAGAAGAGACACGGGAGCTACATGAAGGTATTATGTAATTAACAAAATATGTAGTTGCAAGAAACCAAAAAACAACTATATAAAGGGACTATGGGGCTAGAGGAATAGATTCCTAACTTACCGGAACCAAATCCCCAACTAGACATTAGATCTTATTATGCCTGGATCGAGGTAGGAAAGATACTCCCTACTCACTTTGTAGTCTAAATTTTCTTTGAGCTAGAAAAGGAGAGGATTAAAACCGACATATGGATTCAAATTTCCAAATTAAAAGGAGTTGAAGATGTGGGTATTATGGAGGATAAAATGAAGAAGATGGGGGAGGAAATAACTGACCTCATATTTAATGAAGCCAATATAATGGACCATCTACAAAAAGAGAATAAAAATTTGAAGGCTTGATTGCAAGAGAAAGCGATACAACTTGCCACCATAGCCAATTTTTCCATGGAGGCCATATTCTAGACATCCATCAAAAGCCTACTCCCTATTCCTCAAATACCAATGGTGCTAATTTTAGATTAGAGCATTGGCCCGGTAAGGTTCCTATCCTTTCCAAAACATCAGAAAAGTCATTGATTTCTGCCATAGGTGTAGCATTGAAGATAATGCTATGATGGAATAAATTTAAATGCATAATTTAATATTTCCTGATATGAATGTGTTGGACCCCAACTCTCAACTAGGATATTTTAAACTAATGGAACTATCCTCCTAGTTGACTCATGAAGAGACCAAGGAAGAAGAAATTAAAGAGCTTATATGGTCATAGCACAATTACAATCCTCTCATCTCATCACTGCTAACCATAGGCTCATAGTAGAAGATCCAAATATGAAAGCTACTTATACAAAAAAACAAGAGCAAGCAATCCTTCATTTTGAAGACCCCTTCAGATTGTTAGGAAATGAGAGCCTCCAAGCATGTTAAATAAGTTGGCATACCTTCCCACATAGTTTTAGAATGAAGGAATATCACTCACGAGAGTGGTTGAGGAATGATTTTTATAGAATGCCTTTGTATAAAATGATAGTCCATATATTGAGAGTTAACAAGACTTGACTCAAGTTCATTCCCCCTTTATTATTGGATTTTCAAGAGAATAGGGACTAGGGAAAGCAACACAAAGAGTGGGATGAGATTGAAAAGAATGCATGATTTCACCTAGAAGATAGGCCACACATTCTAAGACGGGTGGGATGTTAAGGAGGACTCTAGGTACATGAATGAGGTTCATCTAGGTGACTAGGTTTCTCAAAGGATGAGCAAAATTTCCAGTAGGGGAATATGACGGGCCTCCCAAATAGGTAATTTAAGGCCCATCTAACCATCCTTTGGCATGTTTAAACCTATTCTTATGCATTTGATAATATATTTTGAAGATATAATGTGTTCTTAGGAAGTTTTGGAGATATTTACTAATTCTTATTGTTTAATACATTAAATGTGCAGGATATTGAGGATTTATTATGAAAAACACATTGGATACCAATAGGAGAGAATAAAGGAGGCATGTTCCTTCCTATGGGCTCATCACAACTTGGTTGGCTCATGAGCATTTACTACCTCTCCATGGCCTTGTGTACACTAAGGGATCAAATCCACTTTTCTATGACTTTTAGAGGGAAGCAATCCTTCCTTCAAGGAGGATTCTCGTCACCCTCTTCTTGTATAAACAATAGATCCTAATAGCTTAGTAGGGATTTGAATTCTAGAGGCAAGATAAATATCATTTAAGAAGGGAACTTATGGTCACTATTTTAGTTGTTATGTTGCATTTTGAACACATGATTGAAGTTAATAAAAAGAATTATTTTGTTCTTAGCCTAATCTTTCTTCAAGGGACCTAAGTCTCCTTGGGTTAGGGCCCAACCCAAGTGCCCAAACCCCTTCCTGTGTACATTTCTTTTGCATGCATTTAGTCTACTTGTGATTTTCCGCAAATATTGTTTATGGAAAATGAATTTTCCTTGCAAGTTGATAAGTGAGCTCCTTATTGAAGCTTTCTTGTGAAACTTGTGATGATGCCAAAAATAGTTTATTTGTGCAATAATTATTTCCACCGTAAATTCTACTCATCCTTTCTACTGCCATTTTGTTTTCTGTAATTGGTAGTTTGATAATTGCTTAATCATCCTTTTTTTCTTAATTGAACATTTACTTTTCATACAGATGGAATACATATTTATTTCATGAATTAGATTAGCATCAATGTTTTATGCATTAGAATCTGCACCTTCATCACCTTTTCCTTCCCTATCTTCATTTCTGTAAATTGTCTATATGCTAAAAATTGCCTCACCAAGTTACATGAATTTTTATGCTTGCTTCTTCCTTCCATAATTTAGTTCATTGAGTGGGCCTGAGCTTGTTTAGGTCTCCTTCACCCTTAGATAGCCTTTGACCACCTTTCTTCCTATTCAAACCACTTGTATATCCCATAAGATTCCTCTTGGATGCTTTCTTGTAGTAATTTTGTAGCAACACACAAATTTCCCTAAATCGCTCCTAGAATTGCATCCAGAGTTTGTCCTTCATTTCTCATCACTGCAAAACATCATTTAGGCCTTGAAATTAGATTTGATAAGACCAGAGACTCTATTATTTGAAGGAAATGAAAACTAGCAGATTAGGACATGGAAGCTTCTTTGTTTGCTTCTAATGATGAAAGTGATACAATGGTAGGACTTAGAAACTCAAGATGAATACCAGGTCCTTCTGAATTTTCCTCCTTTGATGTATGATCTGAAACCTGAACAACTTCTTCATTGGGTTTTTATCCCTACATCAAATACTTGGTTGGATTCTAAAATACCCACTTAGACATTTGCGGATATTGGATTCATCTAGATGCATTAACCATAATTTTTTACCATAACTTATATTTATATATTAAGGATTAATTTCACTCATTTTGGGAATGTGTTTTAATTTATGGTTTATATTCTATAAACCCCTAAAAATTTAAAGAAAAGTAGCACTTTTCAGTTAATTCTCTGCAATTCAGTTCTTTGTCTATTTGATTTGATATTAAATCATTGCCAATTATCTTAAAAATTGTTCTTTCAATATTGTAAAATGAGAATACCTTTTGACATATTCATGTTGTGATATTAACAACATAATGTTTTCACACCATAATCTTTGCTAGACGAGAAATCCTTAGGCAATTAAGTGATTTTCTATGTATCCTAAGCATTCCCATAGTTAACACCATTTCTAATTATGAACTTACATATCTCTAGGTTTAAATTGTTTGTCATGTCATTAATTGAACATTGCATCTTGATTCCCTATTTTAAATATGGGATTATCCTTATTCCCACCTTATATAACTAACTTGTTTGGAAACTAATATTACAACAAGTCTTACAAATACTTAAGTAAGATTTGTTTATTAAGAATAATATCCTATTATGCCTGGCTAGATCCTAAAGAACCTAAATAGGGGTCATATGTATCGTTTATGTTTCCTATTTTTATTTTAAAATTACTCTAGTTCATGGTCTCAGATGACTAGTTCGATGCACTTACAATGGCATACAACCCTCCAACTGTCAAATGGAAAGTGTGGCATGTATGGAAATTTTGTCAAAGGGTGTCTGACATTGTTAGTAAATAGACTCCCTCTCACATCATTCATACAATGACCATTAATGTGAAACTATTGAATGGAAAGTGTGGCAGGTATGGAATGAACATTGAAGGATGTTTCATCACATCAATCGACTGATGCAAATTTGCATCAGTCTAGTGACACTGGTAAATTGTCCTTTCATAAGTATTGCAATGACATGGAATGACTATTATTGGCATCGAAACTCCAACGAGCGCTTGTGTTAGGAAAAACCTTATATCTTTGATGACATATGTCCATAACTATCGTCTTAACACTAACAATTATAAAAATGGTGATAGTATGACTATACTGGACATGGCATTTAGTGACACATCCTTTTAACGTTATAATCACAAATTTTTATCGCAAGAGGGACGAATGGCCATAAAAAAATGGCTTGATTTGTAGTAGTGTTGTAGCTTATAAGGGGTCTTTTTTTTTCCATTATATGATCCTTATTTAGAATTCTGATTCTTATTTAAATAGTTTTTACCCAAAAGGTATGTCTCAATTTTTCTTCATCAAGCATGCAACCTTGCCATTTCCTGGATTGTTTTGCTTATTTTCTGAATAACACCATTTTTCTAAGGACTTCTTGCAACTAAGAACTTCCTCCTAATTTCATGTTTCCCATAGAAATTTTTAAACTCATAAGAAAAGTTCTCCCCCTTTTTCTGATCTCAAACATTTGATCTTTAGATCCATCTCATTTTTAACTTGGGCCTTAAATATTTTAAATTTCTTAAAAGATTAAATTTTTCCTTCAAGAAGGCCAACCCAATCAATTCTTGTGAAATCATCAATTAAGAGCACGAAATATCTCTCAACTCATGGATACTTCTTTTTGGTGGGACTACACAGAGTTGTATGGATGAGTTCCAGCGTCTTTAATGTAGAATGTTCCTTTTCTTTGAATTGTACCTTGCTTTGTTTTTCTAATTGACATGAATTACAAATGATTTCATGTGGCTTTTAGATATTTGTCATATTTCTCACTGTCTTATTTTTGTTGAGATTTATTAAATGGTCAAATTTGATATGTCTTAATCAGTATGTCATAACCATTTTTCTTCCACCCTTTCCAATATGGTAGCTTTCATTTCAACCTTCCATCACATAGACATTGCTTGAATTCCTTACTACCTTCACTATTGTTTTCCCTAAATATTCCTTCTTCACTTCATAGCCATCTAACCTAAATATAACTTAATTTCCTTGGTCACACATCTTACTAACACTTAAGAGATTATGCTTAATACCATACATATAACACATTCCATGTTTTGGTCTTCCCCTTTTCCAAAACCACTATTCCTTTTCCCATATTTTTATCAGTGCATTGTTACAAAATTAACACTACCTCTCTTGTCTCATGTCATGTGTTGTGAACAGTCGATATCAATGTGCCATTGATTTCCTATATTTGGAGCATAGAGTGAAAATCCACACTCTTCTACATCCTCGAGCATCTTTTTCCATACCCTAGTGGATTATTTTTTCTTTACTTGCTTATAAGGCTTTAATATCTTGCTTCTACACTCACTTTTATTATGCCCAAAGTTATTACATATATAGCACTCAATGTGATCCAAAAGAGGATAAAATTCATTGTTTTTATACACATTATTAGCATAGGAATTTCTTAACATTTGCATTAAGAGCTTACTAGATCTAACATTTATGTTTCTAATATTCCTATAGGATCTACAATTTGCAGCCTTATGGAAAAAGTTATAACATTAAAAATAGTAGCCATAGAAGGGATCTGAGTACCTTGGTGTGAAGCATCTTCTTAATGGGATTTCTTTATGAGACTTTTTTCATTGTTAGCTTAAGAAAGTTCAAGTTTTTTCTACTTACCTACTCCATTGTTATTGGTGAAGCAGGTATGATTTTTTTGTTTATGTCTTTTGAAATCATTCCTTGCTTTTCTTGGTTGGATGCTTGGTCCTTTTCTCACATTAGCATATCTCCTAAGTCTATTCTTAATGTATTAGAACTTGATTCTCCTTTTCCTTTCCATGATATTATTTGTAGCCTAAGCATGTCTTGATTATTGGTGATCTTTCATTGCTAAGAATATTTTCAAGAGTTTCAGATCCCTTTACAAATATTATGTTCAAATCCATTTGAGTTTTGGATTTCTCTAGATCTTTTCTTAAAGAAACTACATCTACTTCAAGCTTTTCATCATTCTTCTTCGTTTATTTTATTTGGATCATAAGAATGTCTTCTATCCTCTTTTCTTCTTCTAGATTTATTTTCAAAAGGATGATTACTTCATATGTAGTACAACATTTTCTCCTCATATGCTTGTATTCTTTATTTTTGTTTTTGGTTATTTCTCATTTTATCTATAAATTTCATATAAGGAACTAAGGATTTTTCTTTTCATATAAACCTTAGCATCAATCTCATAATATTATAAATCAATCCTCTCTTGATGATATCTTTTATCTTCAAGGGCCATAATAATCTCTTCATCTAAACTTGTATCAAAATCAGTATCCTCTTCATCTTCTATGGAGCTGCTATCTTCCTCAGAGTAGAAGCTCTTCACCTTGAAATGTTTCCCTTATAATTCTTCTTATATTTCTTTAGTCCTTATTCATATTTCTTATCATTTTTACTCTCTTTTTTGGAATATGGACATTTATTAGCAAAGTGGCCTACTCTACCACAACTAAAACATTTGAAAGGTAACTTACCTTTTATTTTTTTGATCCTTTCTTCAGCTTTCTTATGAAGTTAGCTTCCTCATCTTATGATTCATGACTAGAAAAGTCATGATATCTATGTCACTTTTGACTTGCTTGAGGCTTTGAATGTTGCCTCCTTTATATTAGGTTATTCTTTTTTTATTCTCATCTCATCTGCAATTAAAATTCCAAGAATCCCATCCATAGTCAGTTTATCCAAGTCTTGTAGTTATTCTATTGAAAATAACTTTGCATCAAGTCTAGAGGGAAGAGATATCAATACCTTTTATGTGATTGTAGCTTCATCAAGTTTGTACCAAGTTCTTTGATGGTATTTACAATCTCGTCTACTCTAAGAAATAAACGTGTTATAGTTCTATCTTCATACACTTTTAATGTTTCAAACTATGTTTTGTGAGCTTGAATTTTTGCATGCTTTACCCCGATGTCTCCTTAATAGTTATTGAGTAGCTTTTCCCACATGGCTTTAGCTATATTGCACTACATAAAATTGACAAATGTTGATTCTGCAAGACCACACAAAATAGTGTTGATGGCCTTAGAATTATTCATAATATTCTTCTCTCCATCTTCATTAGTTGGTGGTTTGGAGGAGTTTGGTGACCATCTACTACAATTTTCCAAACATTTGTACGAAGAGACAATAGATAGGTCCTCATCCATATCTTTCTAAAGGAATAGTTATTTCCATTGAATATTAGCTTCTTCCTTGAAAAGGAACCTTCTTAGCTAGCCATTTTCTTGTAGGATCTTCCTTCCATCTATTACATTATTCCTAAAGGACACCTACTCTAATACCAATTATTGAATCCAAAAAAATATTGAGAGGGTGGGTGAATTATTATTATACAGTTTTTAACAAATTTTAAAATATTTAATTTATTTCTAATAAACCACACAAAAACGCCATAAATAAAAATTCACACTCATATATTAGGAGACTCACAATTATATGAGGAAACCCATAGGGGACAAAACCATGGAACAACTTCTTCTTTATATATGAATGTATGAACCAACATACCATTACATCAATTTACTAGCACCAACCAAAAGGAGACACCCCTCCCCTAATTTATAGGAACCTACACACCAATCCCTTAATATGTAGGTGCCAACCTAAATGAGACACCAAACACTCACTATTTTATAGTTTTATTATTAATATTTGTTAGTCAATTAGCTTCTTCTTCAAGTGAAATCAATCTACTTTAGCCTACTCATTTCACTTCTCATATGGTCTCTTTTTAGCTTTAATTTTTTGATATACTTCTTCTTAGATTTGTATTAATACTTAGGTATCCAATCTAATTTGATTTAGTCTTTGTGTTTGCACAATCTACACTATCACAATATTATAATTTTCAATTCAAATTGTTCATGCTCTCTCTACTCAAATTGGTTTACCCTTTACTCGGTCTACTATTACTCTCTTCAACTTACCAACTTTTTCAAATCTCTTTGACAATTCATTCATCATCACATATGCATAGGCTTAGCCACAACTTTAATCATTTAACTCTATATTTATATATTACTTCCTCTTTTACCATGGGTATCGCTCCATGCAATTGACCCAAGGTATTATGGGTTGACTAGGTCACTCAATTCAACAAGCTAGGGTGCTCTCACCAATTACTTGATTCCCCTCATCCTCACTCACGACTTTTCCACTGAAACAACACACTTCATATTTTCTATGGAGCTAAGCTTTGTTTCCTAATGGCTCCCTTCTAGCCAACCTTTCATCGCCTGCACCCTTAACATATGCTACATATTCCCATGTGTGTAACCATAGGCCTATTATACTAGGATCACTCTATACAAAAATATTTTACCCTTTGAATTTCTTGGTATGGTGATGATTGACCATCAGAGGTTATTCTTTAACCCCTTGTGATAGTCTCCTTCACATACCAAATACCAAAGATCATTCAAAACCCTCAACTTTGAGTGTTAAATGAATAAATTTTTGTGACTAAGTGCTATGACATTTTCCTTGTCTCCATACCAAATATCATTTGAATTCCTTAGCTATAAGTGCTAAACAATTAAGAACTCGTGACCATGGGTTGTGACCACATCCTAGTTTCCATCTGGGGTACTGCTTTAAATATTTTTCTCTAAGTGCCGAAACCCATGACCTTAGGCTGTGGCGTCAGTCTTGTCTCCATATTGGTCTTATATACTCCATTTGTAAACATCTAGTAGATAGAACTATAACTGACAAACTTCTCCAGCTTCCCTCCATTTGTTGGCAAATTTCTCACTATACAAAGCTACTACATACCATAAATATTTTTTTCTTGTTCATATTGGTACCCATTTACTCGCATACCCTGATATGGGGCCAATAAAAGCTAAGCCCTTGGTTTTCTGTGACTAAGGCCTAGAACATTGGTGTTGGGCATGGAATGCCCCCAAAACATGTTTTGGTCAGATATGTTGTAAGACTCCGCGAATTGCAGCCGTGAAGCATGAAATGTACATTGAGTCATAGGGTTGTCCATCTTAAGGAATGTAATGTCATGTCGGCCTACTCATGGTTTGTGAACCATGGGATTATATAAATAGAGTGAGGCTCCAAGTTGTAAAGATAGCTAGAATAGGAGATAGATGAGGAGGATGAGGTCTAGAGGATAGCGGATAGAGAAGAATTCTAAGTATCTTGGGTCGTAGTAGCAGGAAGAGGCTTTGCATCTAAGTGCACAGAGGCCTTGTAGAGTCCGCAGTTGAGTGCGTGGACCCCTGCTGCTGAGTGCGCAGGCAAAGTTGAGTCTATAACCCAAGAAGAAGAATAATAAAGATAATTTTGATTCAAAATATTGTGTATCTGTTTCTATATGATTTTCTATACATTTATACTATTTTGATTATCGTGCACACTTATATGAATACTTAAAACTATTAAGGAGAATTAGGCTCATACAAATAAGTTAATTAATCGGATAATATCAGGTCAATAGTAAGGAACTTGGGTAATAACATAGATCGTGCCTCGAATAGAGCTACACGAAGGCAGAATTGTAGGCTGCAAGGTACCGATAGGTGCACGTAGTGACATGCGCGTAGGGTCAAACCGCGAACCACCAAAAAACCATCAAACATCTCTCAGGTGCGGAAACTTGGTTCTAGCACCGTCCCATACTACTTCAGGTGAGACCTCAGTCTGTGCTCCATGGACTATTGCTGAAAGGGCCAGTAGTACCGGGATTTGTTTGGCTAAATCATCTCTGAACCTGGGTCAAGCCCATACAAGCCAACAATTGGCTTTTCACTTTTTCACCCAAAACAATATACATAAGAAAACCTTGCCAAACATGATCCCAATGTAAATCTAGAGACCTATGGATCTACCACATAAGTCCACAATGGACTAATTACATTCCACCACTTGTTTCTATGACCATGTCATATGTTACATCATTTCTGCCACATTATACTGAATATTTACCTTGGTTATTATATACAAAAATGGACTTCGCTACCTTGTGCCCTACTACGGGACTCACATTCCTATGTCACCATTTTCATGTCACCTACCACTTCACCTGCCCATAATTTCCCACCATATGTATGAGTGCTAACATTTACTTTCTACATGTCACCTACCAATCATCCAAATCGACCAAAAATTAGTACCACATGTCACTCACCATTGTTTCCCCAACATCAGATATACCACTTTGTGTACACATGTTGCCACAACATACCACTACCATGTCATACTAGATATTAGATAGAGTGCATTCTCTACTTTAACCACCACATCCTATTCTGGATATGGGTTATTATATTGAGTCGTTCTCACTCATTGGATCCATCAAGTGCATAGACACACTTTAAACTTTGTGCATATTGAGAGCCTAATTTTAATATGGGTCATTGATCTTCATTCCTAGTATAGATCTAGTAAGTTGTTTTGCCCCGCACTGGTTATGGGCTAAAGTGGTTTTGGACGGGGGGGTCGCAAGTAGCACAGGCGGTGGACATGCATCCTAGTACGGGTAGTGATACCACAAATCCCCTGGGCGGTAAAGTTCGGCGGAAGAGGGGGGCATGATATGATTATGATCCGTCCGATGCAAGGGCGCCGATCAGACGGTAGGCGCTATACGGAGATGGCGAAGGGTTAATGCGCGGGCCTGATATCATAATTTAAGGTTTCAAATGTATCTGGAGCGATTTTATTGGTCTACGGGGTGATTGAGTTTATTAATTAACATGGGGTTAATCAATCTTTGGATGGCGTAATAAGGGTTAATAATAGGTTTCTGATAAACTTATTAATTCCTGATAAACAGTGATATGGTTATATTTCAACCAAGGGTAGGTTATTTAATATTTTGGGATATTTTTATTGTATTTTGTACATAATACGAGCTGGGGAAATAAAGTACGGGATTTATACCATAATGTTAATAATTAATATCAAAATTTTAAGAATGGATGCGTGCTAAGCATAGGGTTATAAAACTTAGGCAACAGGGAAAAAGGAATTTTACACAAGAAGTGTGGCTTTTGTTCCTAAGTGACTGAAGCTATACTTAGGCATCTGATGAAAATGGGATGAGAGATTCTAAGGATATTTGAGCAAATCTCAATACCTTTAAGGGAGATTAGTAAGTAACTAGGGAGAAGTATGAAGGGAGTTATTCATGAAACTCTACCTTGCTTGAGCTGCCTCAAAGTATATGCTTTGCACCTATGATAGGGATAAGATTAACACCTTTTGGAAACAAAATCAATTACAAGAATGCTTCTGCAGCATCATCTACCTACCCTGCTTACTTTGCCTAGAACTTTTTCTTCTTTCTTTGGTTTCATTTGAGCTGGCAAGCTCTCATTCTCTTCTTTTCTTTTCATTGCAATCTTATCTATATCTACCCTTATAACATCCAAGGGCTCAGGTTTAACAGTTGAGCTGCTTTGCTTCTCTAGCTATCTAGTTATCTGCCAAGATTGAACAATTCGGACAGACTTTATTCTCTATCTCTACGTCAATTAAATTCAAACCATGAACTGGCCAATATTAAGTTGTTTGGCCATTCATCAATGGTGGCACAAGTCAACGAGCTGCACACCATCAAATCTTTGCAAAAATGGAAAAGTAGTGGCTTTTTGGACTTGCACACTTTCCTGGTCTATTGTTTGGGGTTCATTTCTTCAATTTTTGACCATTTCATTCTTCTTTCCCTTTGATTTTTCTTTTAGAGCATACCCTCTTTACATTTTTTAAATTTTTTGATTTATTGAGAATATGGAAAACCTAGGCAACCAGCCAAAAAGGTATGAACATATTGGAGCTCATTGATGTCAATCATGAAATATGGCACCTATTGATATAGGAACCTAATAGTGGCTCCACTTGGGGATGGCTTTCCCTGGTGGAATGTCAAGAACAGCAAGTCAGATAGCCTTCTGCATAACTCTTGATTGTGCTCTGAAATTTCCTTCTGTTGGTTGTTTTATTAATATGTATGATAGTCAAACTTATGAAGCTTATGGCCTTCTCTTTGGGCTTCAACTTCAGCAATTTTCTGTCCAATCCAAACTGAAATATTACTAAGGATATAGTATGTACATCATAAGGTAACCATGCTTCAGTTGGATCAAAAGAGTGCTTCAGCATCCGACCATTAATTGGTCCCTCTCCTGTTCCTGTACCATCCAAGTTCTTCAAAAAGTAAGCATTGTTCCCTTGTAAGGCCTGGATAATAAAAGGTCCCTTCCATAGGAAGACAAAATTCCCATGTTTTCCTTTATCTTCTCTCCTTGAATCCCATTTTAAAACCTTGTCTCCAATGAATAAATCTTCTGCCTTGGTCCTCTTATCAAATATCTTCTTGAGCTTTTCTTGTAGCACTTGAGATCTCTTATATACCCCTTCTCTAGTCTACTACAAATGAATGGTCTGATTTATTCTTCTCTGAATGTCATTGGGTTCTGCCTGAGCCTCTTGCAGTAACTTCATTACAAGGACTCCCAAAGATGAAGGAAATACAACCTCCATGCCATGAACTAATTCATAGGGGCTGGTTCCTATAGATCTCTTTGTAGTTAATATGTCTGCCCACGGTGCATTTTTGAGCTTCTTGTGCTAGTTTTTCTTGTTTTCTTCCAGCAATTTCTTAATAATATTGACCAGCCTTTTTTTTGAAGACTCAGCTAGACCATTACCTTGAGGGTAATAAGTTGTGGAATGGCATAAAGTGATATGGTATTTGTGACAAAAATTTATCATTTTCTTGGATTTGAAAGCAGCAACATTGTCAGTTATGATTTTTTTAGGGCAGCCAAACTGGGACAATATATTGGTTTCTAGGAATCCTATAATCACTGTATCATTGGTATGTCTGGTAGGAATGGCTTCTATCCACTTTGTCAAATAATCTGTGGCAGTGAGGATCCATTTATGCTGGCCAGAAGAGGGAGGATAGATCTCTCCAATGAAGTCTAAACCCCATTGTTGGAAAGGCTTTTCTATGGAAATTAGTTTAAGGGGTAAAGGTGAAAGCTTCCTCTTGCCTTCAAAGATTTGACATTTATGGCAAGTGGTAACAAATTTCTGCACATCATCAAACAGGGTGGGCCAATAAAATCCAGCCCTTAGGATTTTATCAGCAGTTGATTTCCAATAGAGATGTCCACCACAATCCCCTGCATGAAATTCTTTTAGCACTTTGTTAGTTTCATCTTTTATTAAACAATTTAATAGGGTACCTTCATGATTTTTCAAAAATAAGACATTATCTAAAATACAAAACTTGGAAGCTTTCATATTCAAAAATCTTTTCTTTGTTCTGGATAACCCTGGAGGAGATTGCAGGTTTAATAACACATGAATTATATCAGCATACCAAGGTGATTCTATGAAGGCCTAATTGATCTGTGGAGTCGCCATCTCCTGTTCATTATCCAGTTCATTGATATCAAGGGCTTGAAGGTTTGTTTCAGTCATGGTTTTAGCTAATCCCTATCCTTTTATAAGCTTTGTGGGTTTTATTTCAATGTCATACTCCAGAATATTGGCTATCCATTTACCTCGTTTGCCTTCAATTTCCTCTTGGGTTAGGATGTCCTTAACCACAGCACTTGGTACATAAGCTATTCCATGGGAGTACAATATATAGACTCTGAAGTCTTTGATAGCTTTCACAAGTGCATAAGTTTGTTTTTCCATGATTAGGTATTTTAGTGGTGCATGCCTAAGTGCTTTATTAAAAAAGGCTATGGGTTTTTCACATCCTTGATCATCTTTTTGTAGTAAAACAGCAGCAATGGTATGTTCTGATGCAAATGAGAATATCATAAAGTCTCTATCAAACTTTGGACTTGTAAAGATTGGTGTTTTAGTCAAAGCCATTTTAATTTCTTCAAATGCTTATTTGGCTTCTACTGTCCATTTGACCTTGGAATCCTTTTTTAACATGTTGTTCAGCAGTCTAATTAGTTCATCCAAGTTAGGTATGAACCTTCTCAAAAAATTGATCGTTCTGAGGAAAGCCTGAAGTTCTTTGATATTTCTAGGGTGAGGTACTTGTAGGATGGCTTGTATTCTATCAGGATCAATTCTGATGCCATATTTTGAGATGATGTGACCCAACAATTTTCCTTCCTCTAGTCCAAACAAAGATTTCTTAGGGTTTAATGAGATGCCATACTTTCTGCACTTTAAAAACACTTGTCCCAAATGATCTAGATGTTGCTAATCTGATTTAGAGAACACAGTAAGGTCATCTAGATATATGACCAAGAAATCATGGATCTCCTTTGCAAAAGCTATGTCCATTGCTCGTTGAAAGGTTTCCCCTGCATTATTAAGTCCAAATGGCATTTTGACATATTTGAAAGTCCCCAAAGGTATTGTAAAAGCAATTTTTTTCTTGGTCATCAGGATGGACCAGAATTTTGTTAAAACCTGAGAATCCATCTAAAACTACCCTTTGTAAAATGTGATCTATCTTGGGCAAGGGGTAATTGTCTTTCAAAGAAACCTTATTCACATTTCTTAAATCAACGCAGAGTCTGATTTCCCTTGTTTTCTTCCTAGTGGGTACTAAGTGAGACACCCACTCTAAAAAGCTGATAGGAGCAATTATTCTTGCCTCATACATCCGTTTGATTTCTTTTTCAATTAAGGGGGGTAGGACAGGGTTAATTCTTCTAAGTTTCTGCTTGAATGGTTTATGATCTTCCTTGAGGGGTATTGTATGTTGAATTACAGAAGTGTCATAAGATTTGAGATCTTCATAGCTCCAAGTGAAAACATCTTGGAATTCTTCGAACATTTCAACATATTTAAGCTTTTGATCAGGGGGCAAAGTTTTGGACAATTTTATCATTTTTGGATTTTCCTCAGTCCCTATGTTATAGTGTTCAATATCTGCTTTTAGAGGCTACATTTTGGTTTTCCTTGGGATATCATTAGAATCAAAGAAATCTTCCAAGGGAGTCAATCATTTGGGCAGATGATTATCCTTTAAATCAATAATTTCAGATTCTTCTTCAATGATCTCATCAATATCTATCCCTTTCAGATCTTACATTTTTTTATTGGTGAATTTAATTGGATGAAGCATTTGATTTACATTCTCTACTGAAATGTATGTTTGTATTTTATTCTTTTTATTAATCATGCTAACAGTGTCTATGTCTATATTTTTGCTGGAGAACTCTTCCTCAAGAGTTAAGAAATTGTTAATTTGACTGTCATTGTCAAACACCTACCAGTTCTTCACATTATCAGGTATGGTTGGCCTATGTCTAATCTTAGTTGTGAACCGATGATTAGGTTCAAACAGTAATTTACAAGTGTTGGCGAATGTTGCTAAGCTATGAGCATGCAAATTCTGTTTCCTTGGAATCTTTGTAAGTTGTGTTTCAAGAAATGTGTTGAGGATGTCAATTGTTGTTCCTCTATAAGCTCTCAATCCAGGATCAATTGTGAGGAAATTTCCTTTTATCTATTGAATGACTAGATCAGAGTCTCCCAAAACCGATATCATGTGTGCCTTTAAAGTTTTGACCAATTTGAGTCCTAGTAGCAGGGCTTCATATTCAGCCATAGTATTGGTGCATTTAAAGTTTAACCTATAACTATGACTTTCAGCATGATCATTTTCTAGGTTATGCACCCAAATTCGAGCTCTTCCTCCTAATTTTTTAACTGAACCATCAAATTCTAAGTACTAAAGGGTTTCATGTTTGTATTCAGTTTTAGGAGTCTGAGTAATCTACTTTATGGGAAAATATATTTCTTTAGTTTCAGTTGATTCCTCTTGATTGTCTTGTTGTTTCACTGTGCTCAGAGATTTCTTGAATGTGAATATTGGAGGTTTGGGTTGAGATTTCTTCTTGTTTAAGTGTTAGAACTTTGACATCTATTGGGAGATCAAATTTAGCATTATAAAGAATGAAGGAGTCCATATCAGAATGCACAGAGTAGATAGGGAAATTCTGGGGTTTCTCCTGACTGCTCACTACATATTTCATTAAAGTTTCTCAGTACAATTTCTTTGGCTGCCCAAATACTGAAATAGTTGCATAAGACATTTCCAACTATAATGATCCTTGAAGTTTTTCTCCCCAAGACCTAGACAATAACATGCCATATTTTGGTGGAATATCAGCGATCACTATGTCCATTAAAATGGTTTTGGCAGGGTATTGTACTAATGATACACATAAATCCTTAATCAGTCATATACAACTGACCTGGCTTGAGTCAAAAGAGAATAATTCTTTGTATGGCTTGGTAATATCTAATTCCAACTTCTCCATCACATATTTGGGCATTAAATCAACACCAACACAAAAATCACAAAAACATGAGCTTTCTTGTCCCAATGGAAAATATTTCCCCCATGTATTTTCTCTACAATGAGTGTAATTCCCTTGTTCCTTATACAATATTACAATACCAATGAATGAATCTATTCACATTTCCAAGTTTAACATTCTAGTAGAACCCATGAATAAACCTAATAGATTCGTGACCCTCATGTCCTAAACGGGATCTGCACCAACTGACCACCTCTACTGATGATTTGAGTCAATATGCATCATGACTCATTTGGTACCTCCTAAGTTCTATTTTCACACAAGCACCCGCACTAACATTCTCACCCATTCCATGTCCTATTTCAAAATATCTTCAAGTATGTTGAATTTTTATCTTCTTGTGTAGTCAGCTCAACCAATAAAAATTGTGTGTTGACTTGAACTACCCTGCACAACCATCAGACCATATCCAATGGCTTATGAATGATATGTCATTCTTTTTAATGATTCATAAATCAAGTCAAAGAAATGTTGCACGAAAAATGTGTCATGCTCACGATCATCACTAATGTAAAATTGATACTCTTTAATCACATCATGTGACTCGTCAGTGTTATCCTGACCATCAAGATTCAATTGTGCATGTCTATACATAACATGTACGAATATGGACACTTGGTTTTAGGGATAGTACTCACTCTGGATCTATATCTAAATGTGTAATTCTCAACAAACTCCATTGATAAGATTGTACATGGCTGGATCACTTTGCGATAATGTTTAAATTCAAAAGATTACCACTTGGATATGTGCAAGTGTTTGATATATTTATTGATCTGGTTTTGAAACACCCACATGAATTGTGAAATAGGAATTTCATCCTCAACACAGTTTATCCTCTTATGTGCCAGAGTTGAAGAATATGGTTGACTTCCCACGAAATACTCATAATGCTTCCATGTGACAGTGACATCTGACATCCCATACTACTTGGAATCAATATGAAATCTCCTATGGAACAATGCCAAATCACCACATTTAGTGCATCTTCTCCCACCTATACATATTTTCTTGTAAAACAATTCTTTTGGCTCACTTCTACACCATATTGATGAAACAAAATCACACACTATAGGAGGAAGGGGGTTACCATGACAGTTATTCTTGTAAAATTCTTGGAAAGCTTAATAATGAATCTGAAATTCAACATGATGTCAGCAACAACACATGTTACATATTGTATTAAGCCTAGTAAACCATGGTTTCAATTTCTTAAACATCCTTATGGATATCTTCACATGGTGAATGTTTTCCTAAAATTCCTCTAACAATGCAACTTTTGTCATTTCCACAATGTGCTTAGCATGTTCCACATATTCATCTTTAACTATGTGATGTTGTACAACATGATTTCTATATGGAATAGCATGGGAATGGCTCTCCCAAAAAACTACCACAAGTCCTTTGATTCTTGTTGTAAGCCTGTCATGGAAGGGTTGCCTAATGATAAGAGCCCAACAAGAAGATTCATCATTTCCATTTATTCAAACCCTAGATTTGGTATGCTTGTGAAATGTTTTTCTCGAGATGTGGAGAAATTTTGACATTGTTTCCAACTCGTTGTCTTGATGTCCTTGGTGCAACAATAGCAATTGTAATTGTCCAACGTGCATCTCAAACATCAAGTTTTCTTGATTTTCCAAACATTGTGAATGCCTTTGATATATTTTCAGCAACATTCATATGTGTCTTCCTATTTTTAACATCTTGGACACCCAAAATATTTGTGGTATGCTTTAGTTTCTTATGTTTGATCAACTCATGTAGTATCTGAGCTTGTGAAACAACTAAATGTTTCTCAAAATACTGTTGAATGATGTTATTAATATGCTCTCTATAGTGTGAGTAGGGATAGGCTACCCAAGCTCCTTTGTTCTTGAATCCAATCTTTTTCCAAATAGTCCACCCCTTTCCTGACCACTGCAACTCCTTGTTATCAAATAAAATTGAGAGGAAACAACTCATTCTTCCAATGGTTGATTAACTTTATATGGAACATATTGTTCCCCTAGTGACAATTTATTACCTTGATAGGGCACATGCTCCTCTAGTGGTTTATTAGCTCCATATGGCACATCTTGATCATCATCTGGTTGATCATATTGATGGAACGCATATTCTCCCTTATGTGGTTGTTCAATTTCCATACCTGCATAATGGAATACAAAATATACTTGTAAGTTAAGTGAATCATCATCATAAGACAAGTAAATAGTAGATATGCATATGTTTATTCAAAAAACCACCATAGGTGGAAGGTCATGATATTATTTTATAGTAGGTAGCCAGGTATCAGAAGTTGACATGGACCAAGGGTTCTAAGTTGAAACATGAAAAGAAAAGGGTTTCAAGCTCAAGGAAATATGGGTCAAAGAAGAGCACACCAGTAAAAGTATCGGTCCCAATGTCAACAAAAAGGGTGATTTAGAATATGATGAAATATATATATATATATATATCATAAGTTATTTTGTATTGCCTCACATTAACATATCAAAGAGTACATAATTCTACCATACATTTGAACTATTTTGATCATGGTTTCAACCTACCCTACAATAAAAAGTGTGTTTTTGACCACCTACCTATAGAATAATTAGTCCAAAATTTAAAAATACTAACCACATAAGCATTACTAAAGTGTTTATGTAAAACTCTCCTCCCACATCTACCCAAGTAACTAGTCAATTGAGGTAAACATGTGATGAGGAGTTACTATGATATGATTCGACCTCGCAAGTCACCTAAAGGAAGTGGAACCAATGGAATCACACCATATAGACCTTCTACACTAGCAATAGGACTCCAAAGAACCATCCCAACCTCTCAAGTAGCCAACTCCAGGGTCCCACTGAGTATTTTTACCATTAAACCCTTCGATGCTCCCTTGATATGGACAAGCATGCGTCCAGGAGGCTCAAGACGCTCCCACAACATGGGTATGTTAGGTTCCTATATCAATAGGTGTCATATTTCATGATTGACATCGATGAGCTCTAAAATGTTCATACCTTTTTGGCTGGTTGCCTAGGTTTTCCATATTCTCAAGAAATTAAAAAATTTTAAAAATGTAAAGAGGGTATGCCCTAAAAGAAAAATCAAAGGGCAAGAAGAATGAAATGGTTAAAATTTGAAGAAATGAACCCCAAAAAATAGACCAAGAAAGTGTGCAAGTCCAAAATTCCACTACTATTCCATTTTTGCAAATATTTGATGGCGTGCAGCTTGTTGACTTGTGCCACCATTGATGAATGTCCAAATAGCTTAATCTTGGCCAGTTCATGGTTTGAATTTACTTGTCGTAGAGATAGAGAATAAATTCTATCCAAACTATTCAATCTTGGCAAATAGCTAGATAGCTAGAGAAGCAAAGGACCTCAACTGTTAAACCTGAGCCCTTGGATGTTATAAGGGTAGATCTAGATAGGATTGCAGTGAAAAGAAAAGAAGAGAATGAGGGCTTTCCAGTTCAAATGTAGTTAAAGAAAGAAGAAAAAATGTTAGGCAAAGTAAGCAGGGTAGGTAGATGATGCTGCAGAAGCATTCTTGTAATTGATTTTGTTTCCGAAAGGTGTTAATCTTATCCCTATCATAGTTGCAAAGCATATACTTTGAGGCAGCTCAAGCAAGGTAGAGTTTCATGATTAACTCACCTTCGTACTTCTCCCCAGTTACTTACTAATCTCCCTTAAAGGTATTGAGATCTGCTCAAATATCCTTAAAATCAATCATCCCATTTTCATCAGATGCCTAAGTATAGCTTCAATCACTTAGGAACAAAAGCCACATTTCTTGTGTAAAATTCCTTTTTCCCTTTTGCCTAAGTTTTATAACCCTATCCTTAGTGCGCATCCATTCTCAAAATTTTCATATTAATTATTAATATTATGGTATAACTCCTGTACTTTATTGCCCCACCCCGTATTATGAATACAATAAAAATATCCCAAAATATTAAATATCTTGCCCTTGGTTGAAATATAACCATATCACTGTTTATCGGGAATTAATAAGTTTATCAGAAACCTATTAATAACCCTTATTACGCCATCCAATGATTGATTAACCCCATGTTAATTAATAAACTCAATCACCCCGCAGACCAATAAAATCACTCCCGATACATTTGAAACTTAAATTATGATATCGGGCCTGCGCATTAACCCTTTGCCATCTCCGTATAGCGCCTACCATCCGATCGGCGCCCTCGCATCAGACGGCTCATAATCATATCACAGCCCCCTCTGCCGTCGAACTTTACCGCCTGGGGGATTGGTGGTATCATCGCCCGTACTAGGACACGTGTCGACCGCCCGTGCTACTCGTGACCCCCCTGTCCAAAACCACTTTAGCCCATAAGCGGTGCGAGACAAAACAACTTACCGCCCTCCCGCTGACCATCCACCCTTCCGCTAAACGACAACACGTCCAATCCCATTGACGTCATCCGACAATAAATGCCAAAAAGCCCCGCCAAAGCCAAAATTTTGTTAAAAACATGATAAACTGTCATTTTCTCTACGCATTGTTTTCATGCAAAATACGTCTGATTGATTGCTCGAACGCCCAGTCCACCACCCAGCCAACAAATTTCAACGTCGCGCTCTACTGCTCGGCCTGCAATCTGTGAATTGCCCAGTTTGCCTCCAAAAATAGGTATTTACCCCAATTCACTTCCCGAACCAGTAATTCCATTTTTTCCCCCTGTAAATTGTACCAAAAGAGCCACATTCAAGGAAAATCAACCTATTCCTCTCATACAAACACACCCAGAATTTCTCCTTTGCTCATTTTTCCCACAGAAGTCCAACCTCCAATTTGAAAACACAAGAACCAAACATGGAGGCTCCCATAGCCCTAAACGTTGCTCCCCTCAATGCATCTCATAAGGACCAGGATCGGTTACCCTTGGCTGACAGAGATTTTCAAATCAAGGAGTTAACTGGCTTCATAAACCACATCCAAGCATTTTGCAGAGTTAGGAGTAGTTATCTAAGAAACTTTGAAATCTATGGAATATGGGAATCCAATCTTCCCAGGTATTACCTTCCCTCAGTTAATGTCTTCCCAGATATTATCCACCATTGTTGTACAAACTATGACCCTGTCACCAAAGTAGTTATAACCCCATACCAAACTTTCATTTTTTACATAACTACTGAATCTATCAATGAGAGGTTACACTTCCATCCAACTCAGCCTCTGGCTCCTCTTTCCATGGGATTTTTTCTTGAGCAAGGCTCTAAATTGCCCAATTTAGAGATAACCCATATTGCTCAAATGTTCATGAAACCAGATTGCCAGCCCCCAGGCCCACCTCCATATTTGCATGTCTGGTTCACTAAACTAGGAAAACTTATAATTGATATGATATCCTTCATCTTGGGATTCAAAACCAGTGAGTTTGTTGATGATACCACCTTAGTTATGTTGTCAATATTTACCCCAGGATAGGCCCCTGCTATCAAGTGTGACTATGCAACCTTTATTGCTAACAAAATCAATGAGCAATTCATAAGTTTATATAGAGAACGAGTCTTCAAGTATACCTCATTCATTTACCACCTTTTGCTATATTATTAGCCAGACAACTTTGCGTTTCCCATCAGGAAATTAGATTCCAAAGGAGAATGGAAGTCTGTGATATTTTGGACCTCAGTCTTCCATCATGTCTATGATTCCGCTTATACCTATTGTGAATTCATTGACCTGTTTATACATCAAGCCACCACTCTATTGATAGGAGCTCCTTCTCCTAGGCTCTCTGGTGATATAAAGAAGATTTTATAGCTTTCCAGATAGTACAAGATAGGTGGCTGGTACTTCTACCAGAATCATACTAAAATCAAAATATATGGTTGTGAAGTGTGCCCTTAGAAGGTGCCCAAATATGTGCCTATGAGACTATTTGCACTGGAGTATTTCAAGCAACTTATCAATGTAGATTTGACCCACTTTTGTAGTGCAAAGAAGAAGGCCCATCTGAGAATAAAAAACCAGTTAGGCCCTTATGTCATCAATTCTAAGGAGGCATGGGAAGAGGCTGCTAAGATATTAGGGGAACAACTTAAATTGAAGAAAAGTTTTTGGTGGGTGCCTTATGACCCAAATAGCTTGATAAGTGACAGAAAAGTAAGAAACATGCTGTCAGTCTATATACATCATAGAATCCCTGAAATAGAACAGTTTGCTAATCAAGATGACTAGATGGAGGGCACATTAATAGAACAAATTAGTGAGCAGGAAAAGATGGAGATGGCTATGAAAGACCTTGAAAAAACCCTTGACTTGGACTCTTTTCAACGGGTATCCTTCAAACTACCTCAACAAACAGGAGTTGGTGCATCCTCTACTGGAACTTCTCAGCAGCCTGTACAAAAAGCCAACACACCAGGGACAGGCACATCTAACGGCAAGGAAGTGGCAAAAACGGAGCAGCCAACAATGACAGATCAGCAAGAGCAAATTCTTCTAGTTCAAACTAAAGCAGCAGAGGTTCCTGCATTATAGGCTCCTCTAAATGAGGAAAAAGGCAAAAAGAGAGACAGGGAAGACCCCACACCCATGAGTGGACCTACAAAACAACTAGGTGCAAAGAGGCAAAGATTAAATCATCACTCTGAAGAGGAAATCTTTGAGGAAACAATAGACAGTTTGAGAGGTGAAAGGGTAGTCAGCCAGCAGACTTCCCTGATGGTAGACACATCAACTAGCTCACATAGGCAGGAGCTAGAAAGGCAGCATAGTGTGTAAGTTTCAACCACTAGGCCACAAAACAAACAGACCTCCAACATCAAAAGGACATTCATAGAGATCAAGGCCAGAAACGACCCTCTAAGAGTACAACTTTACAACCAATATCATAAGATGGCCCCCACAAACTAGCAAAGGTTGATGTCTGCCTATGACATTAAGGAGGGCAAGATGATCATGAGTTATTTCAAGCCCAAGGTACAACAACCACAATCAGCAGCTGACTACATTAGCACAAATCTGGAGGTCATGGCCAAGGACATTCATCCTATGGACCAAATTGAGCTGCAAAAACAGACTGGAGAGATGGTATACTCCACACTAGCTGACAAAGCTATGTTAGCTCATAAATTGTAAAACTCCTTGGAGAACACCTTTTCTCAACTAGATTTGGAGAAAGCCTCTTCTCTTGCTAAGGAAAATAGGATAAAATCTTTGGAGGAGATTATCATTGAGCTGGGACATGATCCAAAGGATGCAAAGGGCATAAAGGCACTGATGAAAAGAAAGAGGGAGATATTGTTGCCTTGAGAAAACAGCTGAAGTTGCCTCCTACTATGCATCCTCAGACAGTAGAAATGGTACAACAGAAGTTAGAGGAGGACATGATGGAATTGCTCATGAATCTCAATGAAAGGTTAACTGATACTAAGCAGGCATTGCAGATAGCGCTAAAAGAAAAGTAGGGAGAGTGAACCTCCCAGCCACCTCAAGTAATCCTTGCAGTCACAACTGCCCCTTCCACGGTTGTAACAGCATTGCCTCTCACTATTCCAGCAGCCACAGTGCAAATAACTACAGGTACATCAGTAGTGACAACAATAGCACCAGGAAACAGCACTAGCATGACCACAGAGGAATTGATAAAATCCATGGAGGAATTAAAACTCTAAGTATCTGAATTGAAACTGGTCAAGGAACAATTGGAAAAACTAGAAAAAAGTTATGACAAATCCAAGATGACTATGGCAGAGAAGACCAGGGAGGTTAAGGTATTAGAGAATAAGGTGAGAGCTTTAGAAAAGGATCTCTCTTTGGATAAACCTCTAGGAGAAATCAAAGGCATTCTGTGGGCCAGCATCAATCAATCCCTTAGTACTGTGTGGAGATCTATTGATACTATTTATGAATAGATTGATTTGATAGCAATGGCCCAAATGGAGATTCAAAAAACAAGAGCTTTATTGGGGCAGATGCCTGAACAAGCTAACAAGCTAATACATTTCTTGAACACCAAGACCAGTGAAGAACTGGAGGCACTGCAAATCAGAGACAGGATAGGCACCATTATGCATATCAAGAAAGTTCTAACCATGAGAACCCTGATCCAAAATTTGGAAAGGAGATGCCAGGACATGTAGGTGGAGATTGATTCTTTCATAGAAAGATTTATAGTTTTGCATGAAAAGTGTTTGCCAAGTCCATTGGGAAGTAATGAATGCCTGATGAGACATGTAGAGTACACACAGAAGTTGAATAAATATGTTGTTGATCAAGTTAATGCATCATCAAGTACTTCAGCAGAGAAGGCACTCCCATCTGGCCAAGCCCTTTATGGAAAATTGGAGAATTTATTTTATATTGAGCAAGAGGTGAAACATTTGTTCACCATCCCATCTAATTTCTTCATGTACACAGAGACTGATGAGATTTTAAGAAAGCTGCAGAGACATAAACTACTAGAACCAAAATGGTGGCAAGATATGTTAGGAATCTTATGAACTTATCTTTGTTATATTTGGTATCCTTGGTAAAGTAAGATTTTGGGTCATCTACCATATAAGGAGAACAGAAAAGAATAAAGGTCAGATGGATCAAGGCATATTGAAGACATTGGAGTGAAAGGGAGCAGACAACACAGACTATCAGTGAAAGACAAGTGTGAACCAACTTGCAAAGCCTACCTCCAGCACATCTGACAAAGATGAAGCTACTAGCACAATATCATTTATTTCTTCTTTGTTTTTGAGACTACGTGTCTCTGTCCTTTGTAAAAAACGATGAACCATCACTAGATATTATCTCTGTGAGATATTTTGTGAGATATTTTGTATAAATACCCCCTTAAATGAAGTATTTGGGGTTGGTGAACCATTCTTAAACTTTGCTGTAATCTGAAATTTTTGAATACAAAAGCTTTTGGAATCAACTATTACTGGACTTATTGGATGTGGAATTGAAGCAGATGGACTTGTCACAGAATTCTTGAATCAACCAGTGGACCAATAAGTCCCTTTATCTCATGTTTTGTTATGTTTTTAAGTTTCATTATATCACCTGTTTTACACAATCTAAATGGTAATGATAAAGATTAATTCAGAATTTGCTTAACTGCACTCTGTGTTTCATTCATTATCATTCTCTGTGTTTTCTTCAGGATTAGCATAAATAGTGTAACTCTTAATTGCTCTTGTTTCCTAATTCTATCATATATTGATTATTTGCTAGGGAATTCTTAACTACTCCTTAGTAGTAATCATTCATTTTCCTGTGTTAAATATGTTGAAGGATTCTTAACTACCCTTCAACCAATTTAAGTCCATTCCATCCTTTACAAATCTTTGTGTGCTCCCTATTTGACTACATTGCTCTGTGATTCCATCCTCTGCCAAGAAACTAAATCTAAAAATCCATCCTCATTGACTCCATTAGCCCAATGGACTGAAGTTCTCAGATCTACACCTTTGTTCTATTAAATCTCACCGTCCAAAAAATTAAACAAATCCCTGAACATCATAACTAGCCTAACATATTTCAAAACAAAGTTAAATCACAAAGAGAGAGCCCTCTCTGGATATAGATTGGCTAGAATCTATGTTTAAAAGATTGGTTTGTAGTTACCTCAGCCGTACTCCCTTTCTTACAACCTTTCGGAACAACCTGAGTGATAACATCATTGGTGACTCCGATGGGGAACTGAATATTTGTTTATCTCTGTTGTCTACCTTATAAGCTACAGAGAAAGCCTAAAGTTAGCCAGGAAGCCTTTGAAATTCTTTTGCTTTGTAATCGCAGAAGTAAATTAATGCTACTTCAGTCTATCTCTGGTCTAGCTTATAGATTGGACAGCCAGTTCAAATACCGGATCAATCCCTTCTTTATAAATCTTTAATAAAGTTAACAATCCCCACATTTAAAGTCTCTTAAAGAAATAGTTAAAGTTGTAGTGTTAAACCATTTATAGAAAAGCCAAAAATACACTTAGAAGACTGGCTTCTGAAAGGATTCATCACACGAGATCACATCCTGATCCAAACCCTCCACCTGTGTTTGAAAATCCTAATCTGATTCCTAAAATTCTTAGAAGACAAGAGAGCCTAGAAAATTCTGCTATTTCTCGCCCTTTATCCAAATTAAAATCCTGTCCTGCGAGCTCAATCCACTTTGAAAATGAACCTATTGTTAACTATTTTGAAAACCCTTCATTTGAAACCTTTTCCAAATCTAGATTAGCACACACAGTTCAAGATCCAACATTCTTTGAAAATTTGCAGCTTGAAGTTGTTGCTCCATATCTAGACAGACATCTGTAGAGCTCCATCCAACCTGAGCTTACCTCTGAAATAACACCAAATCTCCCTGTGATTACTACTCCTTCTTCAAGTTCACTATCAGCACCTAACACTTCCCAACATCAAGTTACCCCTTCAACTCTTCCATCCTCTGTTCATATCCGGGTTGTTGTCCCTACTGTACCAGTTGTTACATATATCCTTGTTAACATGGCAAATAGATATGCTCCTCTGAACTTACCTGCCAATCTTCGGGTCATTCCGCAAGACTATCAAAGCAAAATCACTCCTTTTGATGGCACAGGCACATACACAGCTCAACAGCATACTAAGAAAATGACAGATTATTTTGAAATATATGAGGTTGATGATGATGATGTTAGAATGAGAATTTTTGTTCAAAGCTTGACCGAAGATGTTAGAACATGGTTTAGAGCACTCCCTGCAGATAGTATCAATGACCTAGAAGCCCTTTATCAGACCTTCTTGAACATATGGGAGAAGAAGAAATATCCTCTCCACATTTTATCAGAATATGAAGGCTTAAAAAGAGGTCCTCAAGAAACTGTCCAAGATTACTATACTAGATTCAATAACGTTTACAATGTTATTCGCCAAAATCTTAGACCTCCTCCAGACTTGGCCTTGATCAAATTCCCTGATGCATTTGATTCTGATATGGCATACCAACTTAGGGAAAGAACTCCTAGAAACCTAGAGGAGATGCAAAGTATAGCTGTTAGTGTTGAGGCTAATCTGATTTCTAAACGAGCTAGAGCCAGGACTGAAAGGAGGACACCTTTTAAAGAAGAACCTTCTCCCTTCAAACAAAAATTAGATGCTATCATTAAAGGAATGGATAGACTTTGGGATAGAGTAGAAACAATTGAAAGGAAATCCTCTTGGGATGGCCAACCAAGCAGCACTAGAAGAAATCCAAACTTCAGGAAGAACCAAAACCCTAACATTGGAAAGTCTGGACCTGACTAGAAATTTAGGCCCCCATTCCAAGAAAATTTTTCTGAAGTCTCAAGCTCTGATCAAAAACCTGAAGACACTCAAATTAACTTAATGGGTCTTAATAATGAACAACAAGTTTTCTTCACCCAAGAAGACCAACAAGCTCACACTCTTGAAAAATTCCAAACACAGTCAGGTGAGTCATTTCATTTTAGAGAAGGATATGATACATCTATCTATGAAGTCCATAAGTAATACAATCTGAGAAGCAGGAGAATAGATGTCCCTGAAACCAATAAATAGAAAGATGTTAAGGAGCCTAACATAAGTAAAATCAACAAACCCCCTGCAGAAGTCCTTCTTGGAACAGATCCTAGCCCAAGTAAACCAATAATTGAAGATGTATCAGATGATCAACCATTTAACGAACAACCTTCTACTACTGTCCCTCTCAAGGGAAATGTAAAAGAATCTCCTGAAATTGATTTAAAAGAAACTTTAGCTCATGATACCACTCTTTAAAAGGACAAAAACGTAGAAAATACAACAGTAAAAGAGAATACCACAGTCCAAAATACAAAAACTCAAACTAAAAAACCTTTCAATCTTGAGATAGAGATAGGAAAATTAAAGATGGCCATTCCATTATCAGAATTGGCTAAGCATGATGTCTACAGGGAGCAGATTAGCAGATCACTCCAAGTTTCTGTGAACAAAGATTCAGTTAATCTCTTTGATGACCAACCTGAATTAGTTTTTGGACCTGAGGTAAATGGAAAATCAATAGATGGAGGTGTTCCTCCTTCTATGTAAGTCTAAGAATACATGATAAAATACTTCACAATACCATGTTCGATTCCAGTGCTTCTCATAATGGATGTAGGCTTAATCACTATGAAAAACATGGGTATGTGAAAGGATGGAAATATGTCCCTCTTAATCCTAAGGGACCTCATAAAATTCCGATGTGGCAAGAGATGCACATGAAGAGGCCATGATTTAACTTGATCATGATTTAATCTCTAATATTGTAAGGGAATGTATGTGGCTCATCTACCATTAATATTTCAATCTATAAATTGAAATCCTAAATGTATTTAACTAATAAATATTTTGTATTTTCGTCATAGGCAATGTTTTTGTTGTCACTACCCCCTTTATGAAACAAAGATAACACGGATTACTATTTGATGCAATGCGCAGAGGTGAAAAGTAGGTTGGTGCGACCATATAAATATGGACAATTAAAATACCGAATTAGTGACATGGTTGTGATGGGCCATTTTTTTGAAAAGGTAAAAAGAAGTTGATCACATCATTTATATATATTTTATGCCTGAATATATATATTTTCAATACAATCATCTAGTCATAGAAACTCAAATCAATCTCATAGAAATCAAAGCAAAGAAACGTGAACCAAGGAGATGGAAGATGACATAATCAAACCATGAATGTATTATGGAGACTTGAATTCATGTGATTCATTGACCAAATGAGTAGATGATGCAAATGAAAAGCCCTGAAGCTGAGTCTATAGTAGTCAAGTGTAATATGATCTAGTATAAGAGATCTCAAATGTATGAATTTTGTAATTTATACATGTGACAGTTGAATACTCTTGTAATTTTGTAATTTTAAATAGAGAAATGTTTCCACCTGATCTAGGATGGATTCATAATGATGTACATATATGTTATATAAGATTTGGTTATCTTAAGGTGCTTAATTTTCTAAAGTACACCAAATTTCAAGAAGGTTTTATTTTAGGGATAGGATCCTTATGTGAACCCCATAGATCTGAAATTTAATTAAAATTTAGAATCTATAGAGATTTAGATTTAGATTTAATTAAAAATTTTGATGTAACTATTTTTTTTAAATGTCATGTATAGTATTCATGTTGAGCATGGAAGAAATTTTATAGATCTATATACATGTCATACATTTGCTTTCTAAAAAATATATTTCAGTATATAACAACCAAGTTGATATGATATTATTTTACTTAAAATGGAAATTCAACTATCTAGGTTATGAACAACATT
>APFE030037275.1:206627-228661 GCA_000404065.3 Pinus taeda | reverse complement strand
TTTTGTGTGTAATTTAATTAGTGATTGAAGTGAAATGAAATTGTATAGTTTAAGATAATCTAAGATTCAATCCCTTGTTGTACTTTGGTTTATAGAGAAAATAAGTCGTAGAGCATAAATGTATAATGGCAGAAGTCAAAATTGACCTTGTGTTGAGTACAAGACTAACTCGGTGGCCAATTCTTCTAGTTAACAAAAACAAAAGCAAAAAAAAAAAAAAGTGAAGCTAGATTTGAGCTAAAGGCCACCCATTGACAAAAATCCAAATTTTAATGCATGACATATAGATTTATGAATCTCATAATGGATGATGGTCATCTAGGGGCATGCCTAATGGGATACTTATGGCAATCAATTCATGGTGTCGATGGTGGAATTGTCGAGAAATATAATTGTTGGAATGAATAGTTAGATGGTAGTCGGGAAAGTGCCAAAGATCGGTCTCCTGCATGGCATTTATAGACGACATGCATGCTTTGCTTCATCCATGTTAAGTGCAAAAAGTTGTCAAAGCAAATATTTATCCAATGCTATCAATGTAGACTCAAGGCCGACACTTTCCTTAACATACTCAACTTTCATTGTCCTTCATTGTGCTTTCTAAATTCCTTTGGAATATATTTGCTTCCCCTCAAATCTTTTAATATATATCTTTTTGCAGCTCCACAATCTTCAAGTAATCTATATTTTCAGAGAGTTCAACAATGAATGTTGAGATTGATTAAAGTTAACTCGGGAAAAAACAACATCCATAAGGGTAGTCATACAATTCCTTCAAAACTATAACTATGACAATTTTTTCTAACTTCCCCATTCCAAAAGATCCACAACAACCTTGTGCATATTTCAATGGGAGTGTTATATATGGTGATACCCTTTATCTATGGAATAATGCATATGGTTCACCTATCAAAGAATGTAAATTTTGTTTGAATGCAATTTTTTTATACAAAAAAACATCATTGATTTGAATGCAAGTGTTATACATACAAAGGCTTTTAGCTCTTGAATATTGCATAGTGGTCATGCAACTAGGTTTTTCAAAATGATTTATTTGCATGAAAACTAAGTAAATTTTTAGGCTTCTTGTTGATAAGTAAAGGAATTTCAAAGAAAAAATTATTTCTAGAAGCATATTAGTAAATGATCATATGCAAGGCCTGTAATAGAACACAAATATTAGGTCAAGAGGATGCCAGAATTTCAAGGCATTCTAGGAGTGCTAGTAGGAATCAAAACCGCTCAATAAAACATTTAGGTAAGGGTTTTTGATTTCTTAGAGTCTAATAGTAGCCCAAACATATCATTACTTAGAAATCATAGAAGTATGTCTAAATTAGATGACTTACAAGGAGAGTTTAGGAATATTAAACCTCCCACATTTAATTGTAATTGTCAGAAGAGTAAGGAGTTGAAGTTGGTTGTTGGGGATGACGAAGTATCTCCAATTGTATAATTACCTATCCATTTTGGAGGCTAGAATTTCAATTTATAATTTGAAAGGAAAAGCATCAATGTGTTGGGACCAACTCAAACAAGTCAAACACTTGTATGAGAAATGGATCTCATGGAGGCAATTGAAGATGTATTTCTAGAAGAAATATTTTTCTAGACACTATGCCAAAAAAATGAAATAATTCTTTAAAATTAAGCTTGGGAGCATGACTATCGAGGAATATAGAGAAAATTCATTGAAATATTGAGGTATGTTAGCTTTATTAAGGGATTTCCAAGTGGCTTGCCTTCTCTTTAGAGTGAAAAAATAATATTTGTTGAGCCCAAGTCTTCATAGGAAACCATAAGGAAAAGTACCTCTATGAGCTATACAAAAATAAGCCATCTTTGTAGAAGGCTTAGGATGACAAGAAGAGGGCCAACATGGAGCAAAGGAGGAAGGGGTACAAGCCTTCATTTTTCAAAAATAGCTCTCAAGCAAATCAACAAACTCAACCAACCCAAATTGCACCAAAGAAGTCAAATTCATTTGGAAGAATATAAGGATATCAACTCTTTAGATGTTGAAATTATGAAGGGGGGAATATGTATAAGGTTTTCCCTCACAAAGGAGGAAAACTAAGGAATATACATGACATGCATGGGGATGAAAAAATGGTGGACATGGGTAAAAGAATGCTTGAAGCTTATGTAGGCTTGGAAAATAGGTAGGATGATCATCATGTTCACATGATATAGGTAGATGACGAGATTAACAACCATCGTATAGCCATTTTCATTGATTTTGGAGCTAGCCAATGTTATATTGATCCTAAACTCTTTGAAATGTTCCATTTGAAGAGAACGAAGCATAGAAAAACTTGGTTGGTTCAACTAGCTACAAGGACCAAAAGGAGAATAAATGAGTTGGTTAAGAATGTCAAATTTACATAAATGGTTTGACCATAAAGAAATATTTAAATCTGATACCTTTAGGCCAATATGATTTCCTAATTGGTATGGAATAGTTGGAGAAACAACATGCTATCTAAGGTTGTTATAACAAGACATTCACTTTCTTTAATGAAGAAGGGAAAAAAGGAAAACTGTAGGGAATTCTTAGGCTTGTTTTTATTAAAGAAATAACATTCATGCAATTGAAGAAGAGTTTTAGAAAGGGTGCCAAATTTATGCAACCTACATGGAAGAGGCAGTCATGGACAAATCGCTAAGTAATGAAGACCGTCTAATATTAAAAGAATTTGAGGATGTGTTTGCTGAAATATCGTAATAACCAATAGAAAGGGGTATCAATTTTTTTGTAGATTTTGAACCAAGAACTACCCCAATATCTAAGACACCTTAAAGGATGAGTAAACTAGAGCTTAAAGAATTGAAAATATAGCAAGAAGAGCTTTTGAATAAGGGGTATATGCACCTAAGTGTGTCATCTTAAATTGACCAAGTCCTTTTTGTCAAAAAAAGGGTGCTAAAGTGACATTGTGCATAGACTTTAGCCAACTAAATAAGGTGACAATGAAGAACAAGTATATTTTGTTAAGGATGGATTACTTGTTAATCACGTGAGAGGAGCCAAAGTTTTCTCCAAAATTGACCTGAGGTTAGGGTATCATCAAGTAAGGATTAAGGAATAAGATATTAACATGAAAACCTTTAAAACCATTTATGGACACTCTGAGTTTGTGGTAGTGCCATTTGGACTATTATATGCACCAATTTTCTTCATGTGCCTAATGAATGGAGTTATCAGATAACTCTTGGACAAGTTTGTCATAGTATTTTCAGATGATAGCCTTGTGTATTTAAAGCTAGAAGAGGAACATAATATTTTAGGAGATTTATAATAGTGCTCATGTATATATGTATAAAAGGAAATCAAATTTCCACAAACATGCATATATACAAGTGCTTTTGTAAATGCACATACACAAAATCATTTCCATATATGCACATATAGGGAAATGCATTTATAGAGGTGTTTATATATATGCACATATA
This sequence comes from Pinus taeda, assembly GCA_000404065.3. NCBI lineage: Eukaryota > Viridiplantae > Streptophyta > Pinopsida > Pinales > Pinaceae > Pinus > Pinus taeda. The sequence continues at coordinate 225,208 of APFE030037275.1, read as the reverse complement.
TGGAAGTGCTTTTGTAAATGTGCATTTACAAAATCAAATTTCCACAAATGCAAATATACTGAAGTTTTTCTGTAAATGCGCATTTATCGAAGTTCTTCTCTGTATTTTCATGTACAAAATCCCTTCATATGCACATATACAAAATTCCACTTCCATATATGCCCTAAAAGTATATATACAAAAGCCATGCTTTCACATATGTACATATCTAGAATCTAGCAATAGTCACTACACTTATAAAAAAGTGCTTATATAAATGTGCATATATGGAAGGTTTCATATGTGTATTTACAAAAGTTCTTCTATATATGTGCATTTAGAATATTTGGACTCCATATATTAACATATATGGGAGGAAGACTTTAATATATGTGTATTTTATCACATTTAAGGAAGTCAAGTTCCACATATGCACATACAACATCTTTTAAACGCCATGGGGGGGTGAAGAAGATTATAAGAAATAGTGTTCCCCTTCTTAACATAGTCACTCTAATGCATTTTTGCACCTTTCAAGAATGTAGTAGTGTTTCCCTTCTTAGCATAGTCAATCCAATGCATTTTTTCACCTCTCAAGAATGTTGGTGACCAAGGGAATACGAATCATATACTTTAACCTCCCTTCAGACTTCTAAATTCTCCAAATCTGAGCATATAGATGGGAAGATCTCCCCACCTATTTCATGGATGTATATAACCTAGAGTTTCCTTTCTTAACTAGCCACCATAATGTCAATAACATCTCACATGACATTCTACCCCTGATATTTGATCTCATACAAAAATTGTAGGAGCCAATAATATAGTCTATCATGGTGAACCTAACTAGCTACAAATACTACGCATCATGGGTTCTTTTGCCACTTGAGCACTTAGGAGAGCCCATTCCTAAAATAGTGACCCATTGGCCTAGAAAAAAGGGTCCATGGGGGAACAACTACAAAAAACATCGAAAGGGTAGTCATTATCCAAGTACTAGTGGCATATTTCAAATATGCATATGTAAGTCACTATATGCTTGACTAGTTTGGTTGAGCAACAAACAACAAACTACACTTGCTAGAGATTATTGGAAGGATGGTCAAGCAAGGGAAAATATTCAATTGGAAAAATCACAATGCATACATCCTCAAAGTTAATTGTGAAGACTATTAAGAAGTAGGAAAAGCCTTAGAGTGCCCGCCTTTGTTAATTTGAGTCACCATGTTCGAAGTCATTTTATCAAACACTCTGACCATGTGAAACTTTTAGTAGTTTTATACGAGATGGAAATGAAAGACAAGGGGATTGGCCCCTAATCCATGTTTCAAAAATAGGTTAAATCCCTGAAGTCCACCTATCAAAGGTGGAGAGTCCCTCAAAATATTAGGAGAACATTTCCTATGTTGGTGTATGTCTCTAGATAAGTATAGAATGCACTTAATTATGATATGCATAAGGTGCATGGGAGTAACCAAATGAGCTTGACTAATATCCTATAGTTGGAGAATTTTTTTAGAAATTTTTAAGGAGACAATTCTAATTACACCCACCCCAAAACTAGCAAAAAAGGCTAAATCATACATAGCCATTCCTTTAGACAATGGAGAAGTTTAAGAGGAGCAACAAGCATCCATGTACATTATACCCTTTGTCGTGCAAGCGAGGATGACCATAAAGTCCCTCAGAAATAGGACAATCAATCGAAAACAAAAAAAGACTACAAACCTAAGAAGAACCAACATAACCAACTAGTGAAATGAGGGTGACTTGGATGCCCTCATCAAGATGTAACAAATTGAGTTTTGAGGATCCCTATCTAAAGAAGGAGCTAGATAAATTAGCTCAACAACTACTCATTGGTGGAGATGAAAGGTAGCGAAAGCTCACTAGAGAGAAATCTTGAAACAAAAAGCAAGTCCTCACATTGAGTGTTTGGCATGAATATATAAAGGTCATAAATGGATCCCTAATTATTGACACCTTAAAAAATAAAATAAAAATAGAGAGGCTTCAAAGCAATTTGGAAAAGATTCGACAAAAGAAAACACAAGCAGTAGCAACAGGGAAGATCAATAAGAAGAAATTTGAGGGGACAAGATTCAAAATCAAAGCACTTGACCTTCCCTAAACAACCACAATAAAATCAATGGTCAATTTAACTAAAGACCCCTCACCTCAAAAGAGTATTGTGATGATAAAAGGAATCCCATCTCAATAGAAAATAACTAAAGCAATGTGCATGGACACATAACAAAACGAATAACAACAATCGACAAAGAAACATTCACCACAATAGTTATCCCGTTAACAACACCAAAGTAATTCAACTATAAATTCAACTCAACAAGAGCAACCAATGCAGAAAAAACAAGCACTTAGAAATAACTCCACAACAACCAACACATTTTGTTTAAGAAAAATGTATAATTACCTTTAGTTTGATGGATGCCTCCAACATAGTCATCTAAGAGCCCAAAAGCAATTAATAAAAAGGGCTACGAGGGCTGGAGTAACTCATCATAAAAGTTAACACATTACGTACGGGAAAAAAGTAGTACATAGTACATGGAATACTTACAAAAGAAGGATAGAATATACAATAGGATCACCTTAACCAACCTTCTACTTGACGCTTTAAACTATATGCAAACCTTTGCCGATGACCTAATCAATAGACATAAACAACTTCATAGTTGAATATTGACTAAACAATGAAAATTTTGGCAAGGGGACATCAAAAGTTAAGGAAAAGTCCATTTAGTAGAAAGCCATCACCATCATTACATATAAATACGTAGTATTAATATTTAGTTGCATGAAATATTAACGTTGTGTTAACAAATTGGCTGACTTTGTAAGCCAATTTGCACGCTACATATTTCACATCTATATTTGTAAAATAAATACGACAAAGCACACTTGAGCAAGGGAAAGAAAATACCCAAAATACCAACCCAATAAGGCTTCGCCAGATTTATAACCATCAACTCCGAGCGGTTCCCGCCCAAGGAAACGCTTGTTTATTAATCAACACGTAACGTTCTGCACTTGTTGTCAAGGTACATAATTGTTTTCCTTTCATCTTGGGGAAGCTGATTGTAACAAGAGCCATGTGGTGGTGATGTTATTGTTATGGTCAATCAAGATCAGGAAGCTGATTGTAACAAGAGCCACAAAAGCCACGTGGCGGTGATGTTATTGTTATTATTATTGTTATTTTGCGTAAAGATTTTTTTAATATTATATATGGAAATTTAAAAATAACTATAGTTAATAACATTTAGAAAAAGCAACTTGCTTGTTATTGGTATATTTTTGAAAATTATATAACTCAACAAGAGAAAAAGAGACAAGAAATTTTGGTAAAGAGAAATTTGTTCTCATCCAAAAACGCTTAAAAAAGAAAAGAAAAGAAAGAAAAAAATTAGAGCTAAAAAAATTAAATAAATTTCATTCACAGAAATAATAAAATCAATTCCCAGAAGTAACAAAATCAATCAAAACAATAACCATGTATCCATGGGAAAATCACATGTAATAGTTGTTTTTACATATCATCTTAGTTACACGGAACCGCTCCCAGAATGTAAGGAACCCGTTCCCCCGTTCCCCGGAGCTTTGGAACGGGAGCAAAACTTCCCCGGAGCTTTGGGACGGGAGCGAAACTTAATTTTAAATTGTATAATTAAAAAATAATTTGTATTTTTATATTTTTTTATATTTTTATTAAATAATATTCAAGCAGGTAGATTTGGAGGAACTTGTGGTTGTTTTTTAGAGTCGTAAATACTATAAATATGCATGTATTAATTATTTTTATTAAAATCTTTTTATATTTATATGAAGGATTAAATATTGTTGTTTAATAATTTTTTTTTCTAAAAATATTGGTGTATATATATTAATGTTAAATATTTACATAACTATTAAACAATGGTTTACTATAATTAAAACTCAAATAACATACAAGTTTTAGTTAGTTTTAAAAATCAAAGACATTATTAACATGTTTACTTCTATTAAAATAACAAAATAACAACAAAAATGCATATTATATTTTATAGTTTTTAATCAAAAACATTATAATTGGTTCTGAACTCTAAATTATTATAATTATTTAATATTAATATTATCTATATAAAAATTGATTTTAAAACTTAAAAAAAATATAAGAATTTTAATATATAATAAATAAAAATAAGTTCATTTATATATTTTTATTAAATTATTTTAATAATTTTAATAAATTTTGGAAAAATTTCTATTTGTTCCGGACACTGCCCAAAATTCCCTAGTTCCACAAACTCCAAATGCAACATAGCATATAATATAGCCATTTATCCGTGGCAAAATTACGTGTAATAACTGTTTTTCACATATGATAGCCATTTATCCATGGCTAAAACACATGTAATGGCCATTTTCATATGAGAATTCAAAATCCCTTTTCATATAATAGCCACATTTTCCGTGGGGAAAGGAAACTTGCATTAATGGTCACTTCACACGACAAAAGGCAGTTTCTCGAATAATAACCATTTTTTTATATGGAAATGGGACTTTCACATTAATTCTAATTACATTTATGATGGAAAAATCAACCATCTAACTCTTCTTACAAAAGCCTGCTTCCTCAAAAATCCTAGACAAGGAGATTTTCTCAATGCTTGCCACCTAGAATCAAAGAGAAATGTAATATTAGCTGAGAGAAACAGATGTATAGATTGACAAAATAAAATTTAATTGAAAAATTAATGTTCATTTGCACTCAAAATACATACAACGGTGAGAAAAAGGTTTTAAACCTTTAGGCTTTTTCCCTATATTGTTTGATACATAGAAACTGCAGAAACAATGAGTGTCTATCACAAACAGTCCCAATAGACATAATATATGCTTTAAATTAAACAGCCAAGCAACTGTAATCGGCCTTTAAGTTTATTCAACTAGAATAAGAACTGGAATCAGCCTTTGTCCAACTGATGAAATTGAACCAACTCCGTGGCCTTTGTTTCAGGAACAAATTCCATTTAGAAATACAGAACCAATTGTCAAAGCACTCAACTTGAAATAATGAAGTTTAACTTGGTTGAGAGCAATATTTGCTATGAAGGATTCTGCATCCTCTAAAGAAGTAAAGAGTGATGAAAAACAATAATCTTTGGTGTAAACTCTCTATTCCTACCGTTATGCTTGTCTAAATCTAGCATGAATTTTATAACCATAAAATAAAATAATCATCTACAAAGACGACAACATACCCTCCCAATAAAGTTGTCCACCATGTATTTTAAGACAGCAAGTATACCAGCTAATATTATCTCAGAAATTGCACACCCGCCCAGGATAACATGTAACTGGCAAGTTCAAAGACCACGAATACCTCTAGCAAAAACAAACATAAAACAAGAACATGCACTTCCTTCAAGAGGATGGAAGCTAAACCTAAGAAAATCCATACACATCACATGTTATGCACAGATATCACATGGAAGCTAAAACCTAAGAAAATCTAGCACACATGACAGTGGCATGCACAAATATCACAAAAAATATATCTGCTCGCAGGAAGCTATCAATGTACACCAAAGTGCCGTGGCATGCTCAGATTCATTGTATGCTGCATGCACATCATGGTCCACTAGGTCTATTTACAATGAAACATCCATAGCATAAATTGGCTCATTCTCTGATCTTAAATAGTAATCCTCGACAAATTGCCTTCAAACACTGATAATAATACCATCAATTTACATGATCTAGAAAATCTTAAGTCTCCTTCTGAAGCATACAAATTTATTTTGAATGACTAATAAAAAACTGAGGCATTTTGCTTTCTTACAAAAGCGTGTTCAAGCTTAATACACATGTGCCTACTTGCACTTTAGTAAGATTAAATACAGTGATTGATTGGTCCTTTCATACTCCTAGAGCCACAATTATCCCATCAATAAAAGCTACATGTAGATGGAATTAGCCGGCATATCAATGCAGAGATCTTGTCAAACACCAATGGGAAACGAGCTGTAGAAACCATTGTTAGTGCATGCTGGATGTAAATACTTTATATGGGTGTCTAGGAAGCTTCATCACCATCGCAAAGAGCGTGAAAATAATCTCAAAAAGCTTATTCCCCATGTATATGAACTTCGCAAATCATGGTCCAATAGATCTCTTTACAGTTGAACATTCATAGCTCAAATGGGATCGCTGTCCAATTTTCAACAGTGATGCTCGACAAATTGGGTTCAAAAACTGATAATAATACCATCAATTTACTTAATCAGAAATATCACAAGTTTGCTTGTGAACTCATGCAATTTTTTTTTTAATGAGTAATCAATACGCTGAGAGCTTTTTGCTTTCATCCAGAAGCATGTTCAAGTATATTAAATAAATACCCATGTGTCCACTTGCACTTTCAATAAGATTGACCACAATGTTTGATGGATCATTTCATACTCCTATGGGGCCAAAATATGCCATCAATAAAAGCTACAATTGGATGCAGTTAGCTGACATATCAATGCAGAAAAATGAAGAAAGGACTAAGGAAGGATTAAACCATAGTGGCTTAAGGAAGAAGTTAGGTGGACTCAAAATGGCTAGCTACAAGGTCCAACTCACACGTTTTAAAGTTAGGCCAGTAACCACACTCACTCAAAGTAAAATAAGCAATATAATTCATCCTCAACTTGATTAGGGTTAAAAAAATGAAGAAAGTAAGATTTGCTCTCCAAATTAAATGTAACCTATACTATATTTGTTTGGATTCATTTAACGAGGTGGAGGAATTGTCAGAATGGCTAAAAGTGGCCGGAACCTATGAAAAAAATTTCAAAAACTCTTGTAAAGGCAGTGTTTGAATTGTGTTTTTTATGGTGGAAATGGATTCAACACCATCAAAAACGTCTAGGACACCTAAAATTTTGAAGTTTAACAGCTATAACTTGGATTTACAAAAATCCTTGCTAGATTTTCTTTAAATATGACAGAATTTCCAAAACTTTCCCCTCTCCCCCTTATGCATATTGAGGACATTGGTACAGTGGAAACCACTAGCATTGCCATCAACATAACCAACAAGAATTAGAATAGTATATGCATTACAGTATGGGACAGTAACACAGCTCAAAACTACAATCACTTACATAGTTGCCAACATAACCATCTATGAATTCCCGGTTCATTTAGTCAAATTTTGGCTAAGAAGAATAGTCAGTCTAACTTCTAATCTAATGGGCACACTACAGAGAGCAAGAATTTAGGGAGCATGGTGTAAAACGGGAGATCACAGTGGTCGAAAGAGCAGACTTCAGTATTCCAAAGAGTCTACCAACATACACAACAACATCGAAAATAGGTCTTCTTCTTCACAATTAATTATAGGAGAGCATGACTGGCTCCTCCCATAGCCAATGTGGGGCAAGTCATGAAGAAAGCCCTCCCATCCAATGCCAAGATCTCCGAGGAGGCACGTAGCCAATGTGGGTAAGTTGCGAAGAAAACCCTCCCGCCCAATGCCAAGATCTCCAAGGAGGCCAAGGAAATCTTGCATGAATGCATCTCCGAGTTCATAAATATCCAACCACAAGGAGAAGCCCAAAAAGCATGAAAGGAAACAAACATCCCATTAGCCATGACCATTCTCGAAATTAAAGTCTACGCTGAGACCCTCAAGATTTATATCAACAAGTATAAAGAGGTGGAGGGCGAGATATTACCCATCGATAAGCATATCATCTTGATATATGGGATTCGTACATAAGATGATTTAATGTAATGTTTGTCTGTACACTCTTTTCTTGTTAGCTTCAGTTTACTTGAGGTTCCCTAGTATATTAGTAATAATTTGACATCAAAACTGAGATAACAAACTTGTTGGCTAGACAGATATTTCTATCAAAAAAATAGCTCATTGGTAGTTCATCATTTAGAGAACATCCAGCTGATTGGGAGCATATCAATTGGAGTTATCAGAGCTATTGGTGAATCATATACAGAGCTCCATCAAACTATCATTGGAGATTTCGTCTTGGGGCAATGTTACTGCACTTGAACACACTTTAGTAACACCCCTCCTTTGCCTTTGACCTTTTTGACATTAATATAGAACTCAGACAGGCTAGCGCTAACATATAGACTTATAGTTGATAAATACACAGTAGTTGGCTACAACCAATCAACTATGTTTTGGTATTATAATCTGTACACTGCGTAATTGGTGAAGAAATTTAAGATGCCTAGTAGCGAGATATATGTAGGATAAACTCATTACAAGCATTGATTTTAAAATGAGATCTTAGACTAATATTAAGGTATTACAAACTCATGTGCATGCATTTGTCTATATCACTTAGTGCAACAGATTGAAAAGATTGTGAATAATATAGACAATGAGAAGTTAAAGAAACATAATAGACATACACACATAACACAGCCAAATAATCAAGGAGTTCACCGAAAACTCTTGGGCTACGTCTCCTGGTCCAGCCTTCAGTGATGACCTATCTATTATTTCTCCAAGGGCAAAGTTTTACAAAATGTGAGCTCAAATTGAGTTTCAACACAACAGATACAAAACAATATGAGTTTACTTGAATCCCTCAAGTCTATCTGAGTACGCAGACTCTCCCTCTCACTCTTTGTCTCTGTGTTCACTCTATCTCAACACTGCTTGCCTCTGTCTTTGTCATTCAATGGCTTTTAAGCCAATCGACACTTGTCTGTTCATTTTCCCTCTTACGCTCTCTGGCTTCCGGCATCTGTCCATTCAAATACCCTCTGAGCGCTAGGCAATCATTGCTAAACATCTTTAGGGATGATGGCCACCTGTTCTACAATGGAAGGGACCATCGGTGCCTTTGAAATCCCCAAAATAGTCGTTCTCTGTTTACACAGAGAAATATACTAAAACACGAGAAAATCCACCAAACTGTCGTTTATCGGACCTAAAATATCATTAATTCTGCCCTATAATCCTTTTGGGTCTATCTTCGGGTGCTATCACAAGTGATCATTGATCCAATGGTTTCTATTGATTTTGGGTGGCTTATGCACATGGAGATTACTCACCCGAAAAGGCAGTTTTCCTTCTCCGACGCCTAGCCATGTGTCGGCTAGTGTATGGGCTCGGGCAGAGCCTGGCCAATACCACTTAGCACCTAAGGCCCGCCTGAAATCCCACTCATTAGCGAACTCAGAATATATATTGTGGCATGTATAAACCCTTTTGGGTCCATTTTATTGCCCAATTCGCATTTCCTTTATTTTTCATTTATTTAAAGAAAATGTGGATTTACATAGGAAAACCCCTTTTTACAAAACTCAAAAGATATATATTTCTACCCATAAGACTCGTCGGGTCTGACGTTATCGCAAATCGCATTTGTATTGGCCCCGCTCCTTTGTATCTCTCTGATGTGATATTGCAATGTGATATATCGCAATCGCATATCGCATAGTCCCCGGGCCTTTGGTAAGCACTCGTATTTTGTGGATGCAATATTGGGAGTTAACTTGGGCTGTGAATCTGCATGCTTGATCGTTGGTCCTCATTGACTCACGCTGATCACTGTCCCAAATTCCATATGGTAGCCTCTAATAGCCTCCGCTTGCCACCTTCAATTGTGATATGCCGATCAGATCTGGACCATTGATCGGCCAGATCCGATGGCTCTTGTGCATCATTGTTCAAGCCTCTGATAGCTCTATTTTTCACTGTTTCTTCATGTTTTTCAGGCTCGATAGTGTAATGTGACATTTTTAAAGAATCATCCTTTGCAATAGCTTTTTGATTTTTGAAAACTTAGAGGGTTTCTAGGATCCATTTTGGATCATGCCTTCCCACTTAAAAAGCTTTTAGACCACCAAAAGTTGGATTTTAAGCATTGATCAAGTGAGGATACAACTTCCTCACTTGTCCAATCTCTATCCATCTTGCACTACTTGGTTTTGAACCTTTGAGTCTGATTCTCAGGTACTCAACATCCTCTCTGTGCGTAATTCTCACCTTCCTATCCAGAACTATGTCTTCCTGCAACTCATTGAGGTGTTTAGGAAACAGATCATCCATAGAAGGAAAATGACTTTGCTCTTTGGGATTTTCAATCAATGAAGGTTCATATAGTGTCAAGTTCTCTGCATTAACGACTAAATAGATGTGCATATAAGCTGGCAAATCAAGGTGAAAAGTGTTTTCACCAATTTTCTCAAGTATCTTGAAAGGCCCATACCTTATTGGCTTCAGCTTCTTACCTTCACCTTGCATTTTGTCTTTGTTGATGTACAGCCAAACTTGATCACCAACTTGGAAGCTATGCTTGATTTGATACTTGTCATGCCTTGCCTTGTACTTGGCCTGTCTTCTTTCCAGTTGTTCCTGCACTGCCTGGTGAATTTCTTGGATCTGTTCAATGAACTTCGTTGCTTTGTCCACATCAATGTGTCCATCAACTGCTATGTCTTTACTAAAGACAAAATCCAAGGGAGACTTTGGTGTAAAACTAAAACAAGTCTCAAAAGGAGATCTCTGAGTAGAAGAGTGCTTGGCACGGTTGTAAGCATATTGTACATAACACAAATGTTCATCCCCAAAGCTTGGGATTCTTGCTACAATAGCCCCTGAGCAACTGGATCACTGTCCTGTTAACCACCTCTGTTTGGCCATCTATTTGTGGATGAAATGTTGTGCTCTTCTTCAATCTGGTGTCCATCAATTCCCACAGACTTGACCAAAACTTCCCAACAAATCGGGAATCTTGATCAGATACAATGCAAGTGGGCAACCCAAAATGAACCCATGCATGCTGAGAGAAGAACTTCGTTGTTTGTTCAGCTATAATCTGCTTGTTACAAGGTATTAAAATACACATTTTGCTAAACCTGTCTACAATAACATATAAATAATCATGACCTTTTCTAGATTTTGGCAATCCCCCAACAAAGTCCATGGAAACAATTTCCCCAAGGACGAGAAGGAAATGGAAGTGGAGAGTACAAGCCTAATTTTCTATTACTGGGCTTGCTTGTAGCACACATGGTACACCCTTTAATATATCTAGAAACTGTTTCATGCATTCTTGGCCAATAACAGAACCTTTGCAATTGTGCAACTATTTTACTTACACCAAAATGACATGATATTAGAGAAGTATGTGCTTCTCGGATTATGTTAACTCTTTCAGTTTGAATAATGCATAACTTTCCCAAATGATATAAAAGTTGGTCCTTAACATGATAATCCAATTCTCCTACTTGTGTTCTGTGACTTAAAGTTGCATATATATCTTTAAAATCTACATCTTGAGCATATTGTTAAATGTAGCTTTCATGCATTACTGAGTTATGCTTAAGTATAGTAGATGCATTTATGATTGGTCTTGATAGCATATCTGCAACCTTATTGTATATGTCTTTCTTATATCTGATGACAAGATGAAATTGTTGTAGAAAACCCATCCACCTATAGTGTCTTGATTGTTGCAATTTAGTCTATGAGTGAAAATATTGAAGTGGTTGATGGTCTCTATGTATAATTGTTTCTTTGCCCAATAGGTAATGTTTCCATTTTTTCACACTCTACACTAATGCGTACAATTCTTTATCATATGTGGGATAACTAACTACTACAGAAGTAAAAGTATTAGAATGATAACATATGGGTTTACCATGTTGCATCAACACTGCTCCCATGGCATAGTCACTAGCATCTATTTCAATCTCAAATGGTCATTGAAGATCTGGCAGTGCTAGTACTGGTGTTGTACTAATTTTTTCTTTCAAGGTGTCGAAGAATTTCTGTTGTTTGTCTCCCCATTGAAACACCTTGTTCAATCTTGTTAAAGCATGTAAGGGAGCTGCAATCAAGGATAAGTTAGCAATAAACTTTCTTGAATATTGTGTTGCTCCTAGGAAACTCCTACCTTCTGTAGCAAATTTGGGTTTAGGCCAGTTCACAATGACTTCAACCTTAGAGGGATCTATCTTCAATTCACCACCCCCTACAATATGACCCAAATAATTTAAAGATGTTTTGCCAAATTCACATTTTGATAACTTCACAAATAGATTTTCTCTTTTCAAAAAATCTAAAGTTTGTTTTACATGCTTCAAATGTTCTTCCCATGTTTTACTGAAAACAAGAATGTCATCTAAATATACAATTACAAAATCATCAATAAAAGGTCTGCGTACATCATTTATAACTCTCATGAAATTTGTCGGAGCATTGGTTAAGCCAAAATGCATAACCAGCCATTCATACAACCCTTGCTTTGTTTTGAAAGCAATCTTCCATGCATCTTGTTCTGCGACTCTGACCTGATGATAGCCACTATGTGAGTCCAACTTGGAAAAGTAAACTGATTCTTTTAGCTGATCTAATACATCATGAATGGGAGGAAGAGGATAATGATTCTTGATCGTTATTTTATTCAGTGCTCTGTAATCAATTCACATCCTCCACAAACCATCTTTCTTTCTCATTAGTATGATTGGAGATCCACATGGTGATGTACTTGGTCTTATGAACCCTTTATCAAGCAGCTCCTGTACCTGCTTCTTGATCATTGCATTCTTTAAAGCGGATAACCTGTACATTTTGATTTTAGGAAATGGAGCATCTTGCTGCAAATGAATATCATGTACTATTTCCCTTTTGGGTGGTAGACCTTTAGGTTCTTAAAATAGGATATCATATTCTGAAACAACTTTAACTAAATCAACTTTCTATTTAGCATCACAGCCTTCAAATACATTGGTTTTATCAGGGTTCTTTTCCTTTACAACCATTAGCAAAAATTGCTTGCATGAATTTACAATTCTTTTCATCTGCCCTAAGTTTATGAGAGAGTAGTTCTTTTTGAGCTGATGAGCTCTTACAATATATTCTATTCCATCTTTAGTGAGTTGATACTTATTCTGAGTTCTATAGAAAATGGATTTTCTATCATACAAGTAAGGACTTCCTAAAACAATACCACATATATCCAAGGGAACTATATCTAACTCAACCTCATCTACAAATGTTGACCCAATAGCAAACCTAAGTTTACATTGTCTAGTCACTTGTAGCTTTGCTTTATCACATACCCAACCTAATGGATATGGCTTCTTGTGAGGTGTTATTAGTAAGACCAACTTCTTTACAATTGTCTCAAAAATCAAATTTACTTGTGACCCACTATCAAATAAAGTATCAATCTTTTGGTGCTTGGAAATAACTCTAATATGAAAAATCTCATGTCCTTTCCTCTCATTATCTTCATTATCAATAGATTGTGCAGAATTACTTGTAGATGCTTCATAATTTTTACCTTTTATCCATGTGGCTGTGACTATTGTTTCATCACCTGAGTCTAACCCTATATCTTTCTGAATAACAGTAGTAGTCTTCTTCTTCTTACCACCAAACTTATTAGGTTTCAACTCCGGATGCAAAGACTAGTAGTGTTCATTAGTCCATCCTTCTTGTAGTAAGTGCATGAAGGTTTGTCTTTCTATACAACATTTGCCTTCCTCTCCTTCCATTTCTGCTTCTTCTTTTTCTTGTTCTTGCATGTAGAGGGTTTTGATGATCCCCCCATCTCTGGGTTCACATTCTTGCCTCTAGCTTCTAGATGTGTAGCCTGAACTGATACATCGTTTAGGCTAGTGGGGTTAAACATGAGAATTGTGTGCTTCGAATAGCTATGTAGATAACCTATATACTTCAACAAAGTTTCAGGTGAGTCTAGAGATATGCCTAGAGTTAAAGCTCTTTTTCTAAATTCCTGGGTATAGCTTTGTACACTTTGGCCCTTTAATTGGTGAAGAGTTTTCCAACTCATCATTGCTTGCTGCATATAAGCTAGAGGATATAACTATTATTTAATGGCAGAAACAAATTCATTCCATGTAGAAAGAATTTTACCATGTCTCTTCAGAACAGCTTCTGTCTTGCCTTCCCACCACACTAGGGCAGTTCCTCTAAGGCGAAGGCTAACCAGCTGAATCTTTCTCCTTTCTGAATTAATGTTCTGCACCCTGCAATATACATCAATCTGTCTAATCCAATTATCTAGCTTTTTTGCATTTAATTCTCCATCATAAATTGGCAAATCAAATTTCACATCTAATTTAATCACATAAGTTTTCTTCTTTTTCTTTTCAGGGCTAGTTTTATGAGAAGAAGATGATGAGGATGGTGATGATGGAGTCGATGGTGGAGAAGGCTTCACTTCTTTTCCTTTGCCTTCAGGGTGGGCATCTAGAAGAGGTTCCTCTGCTCCTTTATCTGTTTGAGATGCTGAAGTGTTTTCATCTTGGCCTTTCTTAAATTGTCGATACATGTCTTCCACCAGGGTCGGAAGTGCCCTAGAACCTTCCATAAATTGAGATTCTAGTCCCATGGGAGTTTCCTATGTCATTTTCCTCTAAGGGTAGACTCTTCCAATTTTTGGATTGGCCTCAACAAGTTCTCCTTTTCCCAGTTTGAGCTTTGACCTAGTTAGCATTCAAAAATCCAGCACAAGCATGTCTAACCTTAGCAAACCTAAAGCTCTGATACCACTTGATCTGAAAATGAGATCTTAGAGTAATATTAAGGTAATACAGACTCATGTGCATGGATTTACTTATATCACTTAGTGCAATGGATTGAAAGAATTGCGAATAATATAGACAATGAGTAGTTAAAGAAACATAATAGGAATACACACATAACATAGCCAAATAATCAAGGAGTTCACCCAAAAATATTGGGCTAGGTCTCCTAGTCCAATCTTCAGTGGTGATCTCTCTATTATGTCTTCAAGAGTAGAGTTTTACAAAATGTGAGCTCAAATTTAGTCTCAACACAACAGATACAAAACAGCATAAGTTTACTTGAATACATCAAGTCCCTCTGAGTACGCAAACTCTCCCTCTCACTCCCTATCTCTGTGTTCACTCTTCTCAGCCTGCTTGCCTCTGTCTCTGTCATTCAGTGTCTTTTACGCCAATAAGCACTTGTCTGTTTGTTTTCCCTCTCGGGCTCTCGGTTTCCAACCTTTGTCCATTCGAATCCCCTCTGAGCATTAAGGAATCCTTGCTAAACATCTTCAGGGATGGTGGCTATCTATTCTGCAATGGAAGGGACCATCAGTTCCTTTGAAATCCCCAAAATAGTTGTTCTCTATTTACACAGAGAAATATACTAAAACACGACAAAATCTGCCAAACTACCATTTACCGGACCTAAAATATCATTAACTCCGCCCTATAATCCTTTCAGATCCATCTTCGGGCGCTATCGCAAGTGATCATTGATCCAATGGTTTCTATTGATTTAGGGTGGCTTATGCGCATAGAGATTACTCGCCCAAAAAAGAGGTTTTTTCTCTTTGGCGCCTAGCCACGTATCGGCTAGTGTATGGGCTCAGGCAGAGCTCGACCAATACCACTTACCACTTAAGGCCCACCCAAAATCCCACTCATTACGGAACTCAGAATATTTATCGTGACATGTATAAACCCTTTCGGGTCTCTTTTATTGCCCAATTTGCATTTCCTTTGTTTTTCGTTTATTCAATGAAAATGCAGATTTACATAGGAAAACCCCTTTTTATGGAACTCAAAAGATATATATTTCTACCCATAAGATCCGTCAGGTCTGGCTTTATTGCAAATCACATTTGTATTGGCCCCGCTCCTTTGTATCACTCTGATGCAATATTGTAATGCGATATATCGCAATCGCATATCGCATAGTCCCCAACCCTTTCGTAAGCACTCTTTGTATTTTGCTGATGTGATATTGTGAGTTAACCTGGGCCATCAACCTCTGCGCTTGATCAACAATCCTCATTAACTCATGTTGATCACTGCCGCAACTTCCATATGGTAGCCTCCGATAGCCTCTACTTGCCACCTCCAATTGTGATATGCCAATCAGATCTGGACTATTGATCAGCCAGATCCGACAGCTCCTATGCATTGTTGTTCAAGCCTCCAATAACTCCGTTTTTCACTATTTCTTCTTGTTTTTCAGACTTGATAGTGTAATCTACCATTTTTAAAGGATCATCCTTTGTGATAGTTTTTTTATTTTTGAAGACTTATAGGGTTTCTAGGATCCATTTTGGATCAAGTGTGACTCATTGAAAACTAGAAGACTTACTTGAGGTCTGCTTCACAATATCCTGCATGAAGGGTAAGTGGTCTATTCCAACAAGAATCATTCCTTAAAGTGCATAGATCAGTGTATACAGCAGTAGCAGCAAACATTGATGGACTGTATTTAATGATTAATCATCATGCACTGAAGCAAACACATGTCAACCAAGAAGAAAACCATATTTTCTATCTGAGGCATTTTGACAGTAGATTTTATGACTCGCCAGTACAACAGGGGATTATCATAAAACATAAAGAAGAAAAGACATTTAATCTAAGAATGGTTGCTTTCCTTAGGCATTTTGAAAACACATATAACCAATGTAATAGAGAATTATTCTGACAGTGTAAAAGAAGTGGTAGGGTTTGTCACACGGAATGAGTCGAGGTTGCAGACAAGATCGACCTTCCTAGTATCTAAAGATATCTAGTGACAAGCAAGCCAATCGAAAACTATCTTTCTCTAAATATGCAATTAAAAACAAAGGCAAACAAGTGTTTTAGGCCTACCTTGGGTCCAATGCAAGTTTGTGGAAGCCTCGCTCCCTTGCTCCAAAAGAGCTTCCTTGAAGTAATTCTGCAAACACAAACAAGCAAACAAATTAAATAGCACCTGAAAAGCCAATATCATAAAGCATATTCATCATAATGATCAAGGAGATTATGAAACAAACCACATAAGACAATTTGTTGAGAAAAATGAATCTGATTGTATTTATTCAAATGAAAGAAGAACTTTACAACCTGTGCCTTGATGCTGTACAAGCTCCTCCCAGGGTCCGACAAGAAGTGTCCTCTACTTTGACAAGTTTCACTCCCCAATGAAATGAAAAGGTATGTGATCTCTCCTCTCAAGTTTAACTAGGAAGTCCCAATTCCATTCGCATTTACTGTAAAAAAATGTTCAACTTCTAACCTCCAGCAACTGACCCAATGCCTTAATTTATAGTGTAATGGAGGGAAGTTACTAGGTCCTCCTTCAAATGGATAAAGCCCTCCTTCAAAGGGATAACTCCTCCTATCAAGGGATTAGATCCTTCCCTTTTGGGATGCATGAACCACCTTGGAGCGAACAATCCACGTCAAAATTCCTTCTAGAAACATCTAGAATTAACCCAAAGTGAGTTTTTAAGAATAAACTTGCGCCTTTTTTACTTTTACAGGGGTACGCACCCACCCCTTTACAGACAGAGCGTGAAGATACGCAAGTAATATGAAAAAAGGGTGCGGGCCCGCAGGCAAAAGTGAGAGAAAGTGCCGAACCAGAGTTTTATTGATTTTTAATGTCTTTCTCTCATTTGCAAAGCTTGAAATGAAGAGCTAAGGTCTGAGACTTTCTTAGGAGGCTAGTATAAATGACGATAGACCCATATTGACTGCAAATAGTCATGGTGACAATATTTTTGTGTAACAGATTGCCCCTAAAGTGCAAAGTCTATAGTAGATGAGGATTTCATTTATCATTTAGGAAGAATGAAGTACTTTATCATTTTGAGGATCATCTTGTGGAGAGCCCGTTTGGAACCTGTAAAAACATTCAAATGAAAAATATATATATGAGATCATATCATCGCTGAGGTAGGCATTCCCATACTCAGATCAAAACTAAATAGAAAACTGACTACTGCTCTGATATAGGAACGATCTTGTAATACATCACAAGTATAGACACATGTAGACACAGTATGGACACAGCCATCTATTTATGAATAGTCTACAATATAATGAATACAAAATTTCTTGCAGCCTGGATGGTGGAAACTAGATCTAGGGTCTTCATTTCTACTTCCCGAAATAGTACGATTCTATCCATGTGAATGAATGTGTCGAAGTCGAACATGGTAGAAACCACTTGATTACCAGTTGATGATGTAAATTGTTTAACAAGTGTGAGAGAAACCACCAATAATGACAATGGTTCTCAAAGTACTTAGTATAATCCATGAGATGTGATTAGATGTGTCGATGTCGAACATGTCATGAAATCCTTCGATCGAAGGCCAATGATGCAACCTATCGTCGAAGGCGAGAAACCTGCCATTAAGGCATGCAAATCCCAAGGTATTGGTGATTTCTAGATCATCTTTCTAGATAAAGAGCTGAAGTCGATAGAAAGCGATCCGTCGTAGGCAAGCTCACAACACGAAATCATAGATCAAGTTTGAAGAAATTTAGTTGCAAGGACTGACTCAGGGATGGTCAAGATGGATGACGGATATTTTTGCAAATGAATGGCTTATTTGCACTGATCTCTTGAACACACAACGACACAACAGATGGTTTGGTGACAATTGACCCAAAGTTAATACCCAGAAACTGACTGAAGACTTTCAATGTGGTTTGATCAATTGTTAGGCAAAGGATTTCCCAACCCAGGTGAATGAAAGTGTCGTGTTCAAGAGTGGTTACAAAGTATGACAAACAAGCTCATTTTTCTCTCTTTTCCCCCACCATTTCTAGCAAGT